>JZKD02S1732427.1:323772-374848 GCA_000966675.3 Picea glauca
GGGGGGGGGGTTGTTGCACGTATTGTTGTGGGGCTTGCTAAGCAGCAGGCAGTGCTGGAGGATGTGGTAGACTGCCTGAGTATTTCAGCCGTTTAAAATCAGCGATTTGGGGACAATGATGAGTATAATGACCAAACTCATGACAAAGGGAACAAGGGAAGGTGGTTTTAATAGTATTTTTATTTATCCCTTGACGCTTGTTGTTATTTCCCCCCTGGGGGTTTTGATTCCCTTGGTTCTAGTTGCCCCCAGTAGGTTGGTTTTGTTGGGGTTGATTCTGGCCTTGACCTGGGTTGTTATTGTTCCTGTTTCTTCCTTTATTTTTGGCATTATTCAACGGATGGGTCAGATTTTCCGTATTCAGCTGTTCAAAATTTTGATATTGCTGAATGGGAGAGGGTTGAACAAAATTCACCTCAGCATGAGGGTGTGGGGGAGCCATGGGCTGTGGAGGACCAGGGAATGGAAAGTATGGATTTTGTGGGAGTTGTGATCTGTAAGGTACATAGGAAGGCATGGCGCTTTTTCTAGTACTTAGAGTATAAGATGAGGTAGAGGGGGTACCAGAACTTGTTTGGTTAGGTGGGTGTATTGGGGGTGCCAGCGGTGGGCCATTCATGGGTGGAGTAATAGCAATAGGGTATGGTTGTTGATACGGGGGTGGGGGGTAATAAGAGCTTCCCCCATATGCCGACAGATATTGAGGTGAGCCATACATTGGTGGTGGTTGGGGTTGAGGACTGTGGTGTGTGGTATTACCAATCAATCTATCTGCTGAGTGAGACATCTAGGGTTTGTCTTGACCGAGAGGCACAGGTTTTGGGAGATCAGGAAGTACTATGTATAACTACCCTGATTATGAATATATGAGGTCGTATTGTTGAGCCTTACTGATGGATTCTTCTTCTGATTGAGGGAAGGTGGAAGCTACATTTTTACCGAGGAGAGAGACAAGTGATCTAAGAAACCAGTCAATACATTGTTGTTTGGTGGTTTCAGCTTTGCACAAACTATGCCATCTACGCCACTCATGAATGTGATCAGCGATATGTGTGGCTAAGGTTTGTTTGAAATTAGAGAGTAGTTCAAGACCATTGTCATGGCGTATTGGTAATTGGAAGAAGGTCAAAAATGCTTTGTCTAAGGACTCGAAAGTCGCATGGGACCCTGATTTTTCGTCTACATACCATTTGGCTGATGGGCCAGTGAGTGTGCATTGAAATAATTGTAGTCTGATGGAATCATCCATAATGTTGTTGAAAGAGCACCATAGATGGAAAGTCATGACATGGTTGGCAGGGTCATCTCTTGCCTTTCCTTCAAACTTGGGGATGTCTGAAGGTAGTTTGGCAGGCATTGCAGGCTATGTGGGGTCATGCAATATAGGATCATTTGTGAGTTTGCTTAGATATGGTATGTTAAGAGAGGCCAAATATGGAATTTGTAGTGGGTGGGGGGGGGATTATCTCCAGCCATGGTGTGAGTATTTTGTGAACCTGACCTTTGAAGGGGACTAGGTGGCTTGGTACTTCCCCCTTGAGAGGAAGTTGGCCCCCCGCTTCCATGTAGAAGAGAGAGAGTGGACGGAGGGACTTGGGAAGTGGACCCAAGTAATGTGGAACCAAGCAAGGTTGATCCTAAGACAGTGGCACTCACAGGAATGTGTGAAGGTGGTTCCGATGAGTTGGCAATACCAGGTACTCCCCCTAAAATAGGAGGGAGGTTTAGTAAGAGTTTAGAACGACAGGAGTTCTGTGGGTCTCCTATGATGTCCGACTAGCTGAGTGGATGTGTGCAAATTGTGATGAGAGAAAATAAACAAGAGCCTTTGTTGAAAATTTTGAAGTTTACACAATATATATATCTAAATCAAAATGTAATCAAAAGTGCATCATACATAAAGTGTTTTGAAAAAGAAGCATATATGTGGATAAGTGGGTTTTGTCCGCATGGGGAATCAAAGAAAACAAATTACCATGTCCTAAAAGACATAACGTCCTTCCTCTCAAAAAGCACTAGACCTTCCAATACTACTCAACAATGGGGTCTGAAGTCACTAGAAGAGAAACTAGTGAAGGATGAAATAATCAGTTATAATGAGGGGTAAAGGGGGCATATCCCGAAAGAGATGGTGATATTTCCCAATAGCCATACAAAATCTGATCAAGGTGCAATTACAGACCACAATTGCCACCTGGGTAGATGTCCTAAAATTGTTGGGTATGTGTTATATTCTTTGCATGTGTGTGTGTGTGTGGGTGCGTCAGATACGACAACTGCATCTGACGATCCCTTGACCTAGAGCTTTTCCATGTGTGCCAGATGCTTTCCTAGGGGGGTCCCAGGGGGGGGCAGGTATTACCGCTATTGGTTACGTGTAGCGTTCGGCAATGGGTAGTAGCCCGGGGCAGCGCCCCAAAAATTTTTTTGGGCGGTTTTTTGCTATTTTTAGCGGATTTGTAAATTAATCCCGGATTAAGGGATTAGGGTTTTGGTATCTACAGAATACCTAAAAACATTGTATATATAATTCGATATAATGAAAATAAGAAAGGTTTTCCCCGTTGAGGGTTTCCAATATAAAATCTCTGTGTACTCTGTGTATGAGCCATTGATTAATTTCTGTATTTTTTAAGAATCTATATGCATTGATTTACTTCGCAGGTTTAAAACTTACAAAAATTTGGTCACTAGGTACCTCAGTCAAAGTGTGGCATTTAGATTTTAGGCCTAAGAAATCGGTCACGGGCTGGATCCCGTCCAAGAGGTGGGTGCCTCAAGGGGGGTCGCACAGAACAACCAGACCTCGGCCTTCAACCCTTCACAGGTATCTCCCTGCCTTATGGTGTTAGGAACACTTGACTTGGAGGATTTTCAGTTCCCTATTTGACAACTTCGATTATTTTGACAATATGAAAACTAGATAATGGGGATTTATTTGGATGCCTATCCCCGAAATCCTACCTAGACTAAAAAAATTCTTTTGTCACCTCCTGTGGAGGAAAACTTAGTGAGTTTTTAGAAAAAAATTTAGATGTAGTTGTTTGAGATGTTGGGTGTGTGAACCAACCTCGTTGAAATTAAATGGGAGTGGATAGCTTCGTCAAGAAAAGGGTGGGGTGTTTTGAAATCCCTTTGGAGGAAACTTACTTTGACCTCCACGTTTCGAGAGGAAAACTATGTGAGTGATAAGTGAATTTTGTGTGTGAATGAGTGAAAGTGTGCCAATATTTTAATGAATTAGGTGTCACCTTGCTGCATGTAGACTTTGCTTGGTCCTTACAAGTGTTGATTACCTAATTAACTAAATGCCTTTGGTACAACCTTGCGTAATTCAAAAGTCCCTAGGAAACTAGCATGTGGACATGTGGGTCCTTTACTATTCCTTTAACTCCCTATTGTGATTTAATCTAAGAAATCATTTGAAACTATCCTAGATTGTAATCATGTGGGCATGTATGGGCCCGTTACAAAACCTTGAAACTTCCCTAGTCATTTAATCTAAGAAAGTAAATTTCAACATTATCCTATCTTTGTAGCATGCGGGCATGTATGGGCCCGTTACAATCTTAAGATGTTTTTGAAAAATAAACTAAGAGGAGTCCCAAGGGGGGCTGTTGTCCTCTCCTAAAGTTTTTAGTGTTTTTAAGGGAGATGAAATTGTCCTACAATTTTTTTCTAATTCTCAAGGTCGCTTGGAAGTGCGAGAGAAGAGCATACTAAGTGATTGTTATCCAACTTCTAGTCCCAATGCAAATTTTATGTGATTAGAAATGATTCCAACTTATACTTTTAGTCAAAGCAAGCCATCCATGTGGAAAAATGAAAGCAAAAGAAGAAATAATGATTTTAAACCCTCTAAGTGCCTATGTGTTTTGACTAATCCCTTTATATGGAGAGGGAACTAAGTGTGGTGTAGCTTACAACATGCATGAAATCACTTTTAAGAAGGTTAGGGGCCTTCCCCAAATCACAAAAAACCTTACAATGTGTATTTTTCTGCATAGGTGCACAGGTCTCAGTGTAGACAGAGGCGCATTGAGCGCCTGTGTGTAGACCGAACTGATCTTTTGGGAACAGGTGCACAAAACAACACTATGACTTAGGTGCATGTGCGCACGATGCATGTCTGTCGGCCAAAAAACCCACGCACAACTGACACATGGCCGTGAGGAACATTTCGGATGGAATTATCTCAATTCAACTTGGAATGGGATGTTTTGCAGGTCGGCTTGGGCCGGTTAATGCAACTGCAGGTTAAATAAACCAAAAGAAGAGCTATAAAAACCCAAATGGGGTAGGAAATTGATACCTTTCCCCAGTAGAGTCCCCAATCTGTTGCGCCTATTTTGCCACCTAGATGAGCAAAACAGAGGTGCTTGCAAGCTTAGTTGGGTTTGCTAAGTAGGAAAATTGTAAGGAAAAGGGTTAGAGAAAGAAATATAAAAGAAGAACTAAGAATTAAACTAAGAAATAAAATAACAACTAAACTAGTGAGCATAGGGACATAAGAACAAAAGAAACAATAAGACCCATGTCACCAATGGTAAGGTTTATATCAGTGAAAGAAAACACCAAGAGGAAAGAGGACTATGAGACCCTTCTTCCTCCAAGGGAGGGCTCTTGGACCCCCACAAATAAGCTCTTCTTACAAATTTGAATGAAAATGGTGAAAGAATTCCAATCTAATCCACTTAAGGGGTGAGATGAATCTCCCAATGTAATGGTGCTAGTATACTCTTGATGAGAATAGAGGATTCCTCAAGAGAATAGTAGCATCATAACTTTGCTATTGAATTTCTTAAGAATGAAGTGCATCCATGGCCTTGTTTTATAGCACCTCTTTGAGGTATTGTGCAACCAGCTTGTAGTGTGAAAAGAGGCTAATTAGGGAATTTTTAGGTCTTTGACTAGCAACCCAGTCGGATCCAGTCCAGATTTGAGTGTCAAATCAACATGGAAGCTGAACTAGAAGTGGGTGGGAGGCCGACCAATCTTATAAATGTGTTGTTATCAGAAGTGAACATCTTTTAGTGACCACATTCGTGCATCGGGTGCATGTTCTCTTTTCCTGCATTTTTGTTTTGTGCATGTGTGTGCACGCCCTGTGTAGTCATAGTGCACTTTAATTTTATCACTGGTTGTATAGTTTTTTACCCTTTTTGGAAATTCTTTTGTGGTAATTTTTGTCCATGGGTGACCTTATAACTGTCTGACGATGCTAGATTCTTGTAACCATTTGTGGATGAAATTTCAGTGATAACAAATATCTTCTTGGAAAACCGCCACAAATGGATGTCGAAACTAAGTCTAGAAAAATCATTGTGTAACAAATGAGCTAGACAATCTGTAGGTGTTCACTGAAGTGAACACAAAATGGATGAGAGAAAATCTTGATGAGAAGTGTATTAGTTGCAAGTCTAACACATCCCATATCCAGAAAAAACTTGGCAATCCAAAGCACCAAGAGTAAAGAGTAGAAGAATCGTATGTCCTTCGCAAGGTCAAAGTACCATCCCTGAGTAGTCCGAAGATTATCAAGTGAACAAATAAGTTCACTAACTACTCTAAAAAAAAGTACACCAAAAAAAAATATCAAGAAACCAACAAGTACAGAAAAAAGTGTCAAAAGGAATCCAAAACATATATCCAAAAAACAATTGTGTGTAGTAAAACAGGTGGATCATTGGTATATCACAAATATGATTTGTCGATCAAAATGTTGAAATGTTGATCAAGGTGTCGACCTGTTGAACCACCATCAAAGTCACAAGGTGACATCAAATTCCAAGAATGTGGAAAGTCATCCATCCATCCAATATCTTGAATCCATCATAAATAATGTCAAGTGCTAAACTGACTCAACAAAACTCCAGTGAAGGTCAAACTAACCAATCCAAGTAATCAAATCCATCATCATCCTCAAAAACATCATTCATCATCCTGAATGAACTATAAACCATCAAGGTAGACTTCAAAACTTGAAGTCTGACATATATTTACTAACTTCCCCCTTGTCCACTGAAAGGTGAGAAGTCTATAACATCATATATACCCCCTTTGAAAGTGATAAAGGGTAATATAAATAAATTTGAGTGGAGTCTAGAGACTTGATCTTCAAATCAGAAGATTATATCAAGCGAGCCTCGATCATGTTCTTGTTGATGTTTCGGTAGTTATGGGAGGTATTAACCTCCACGTATAACCTTTGACTTAGAATATAATATTTCAGAAGTAAGTGAACCATTAAACAGACGTGTCGAAACCCTAGAAGACAAGTTGGCTAAGAGAATAAATAATTTTAAAATATTATCTTACAAAAATACAAGTCATCTCCACATGAAAAAGATAAACATAAAATATAATTACCGAAAAGTCAGGTCGGTCTAGCCAGAAAAATCACTTGAAAATTTAATATAAATAGAGGACATTTTAACTCATTTGGATACCTAGTCAGAGCGCAAGTCTTATGGAGAGTTACAGTTGCAGCTGGAAGGAGGAATAAGGGTGAATGATCATCTCTTGGTCTTTCTCTCTCTCTTAGTGATTCTCTTGGTGACATTCTTGCTAAGTATAGAACAAGTTTGAGAGAGTAGTGTAGTTGTAGCTGCTGTAGTTGTGTATGTTACTTGTTATAAGGACATGGAGACTCTCTCTCTTGTGCACTTCCCTTGGAGAAGGAGAGCTCCACTTTTCTTGGTTTGCTGTTGCAGTTAGCAACTAGTATTTATCTATTGGTTCTGGAATAGGTTTCCCAAAATTATTCTAAGTATAGGTTAGTGTGATTGGGGGTGGCATATATAAATGCCTGTGAATGGGTGACAATGATACGACATTTTCTATGGTTAAATAATCATATAAAAATTTCAACATAGTATCAGAGTTGGTTTCCTTCATAACAGTCTAACCACTATAAGAAAGATGCTTAGTTTCCCCCATTGTCAAGCTCGTTGAGCACTTACTAAACCCATTAATAATTTTTCCTAAGTAGGGAACATCTCTTCCGAGGATCAGATCTACAAATTTATGAAGTTGAGAAATTAGGGTTTCCTCATAAAACCCTAAGTCTACAGTGCCAATTACAGTTATAGTGTGATTTCCTTCATGCCAGTTCCTTTGTGCCAGTTTCATCACGAGTTGCAATGCCAACACCAGTTGCAATACATATTGCAGTCAATTTTATGTGAAATGTTGGGCCTTATATTTGGTTTTTCTAGTGCACATTACCCTAGCGCATATCCAACTACCTTTAGATTGAAAGTTGAATCACTTTAAAATTTTAGGGTTCATCATTCCTTGTCGTTTCTTTTGGATGGTGCCATTGTCTTCTAGTGGATGTCACTGCTACATAAGGTACGTACTTATATATATTTAAATTGTATCATTATTTTGAGTGTGATTGTAGGAGAAGGGATCTCTTACAATCATAGATCCATAGGGATCTCATATCCAACACATTGACAGGAAAAATGCACTCCATGTTTAATTGTTTTCATATCCCTCTATTTGTTATGGAATTATTGTAGACTTATGAACATCTAGTTGTATTTTGAGCTATTGAAGTTGTAATTATCAAACTCACCTATGTTCAAAGTTAAAGTTAGAAACTAACTTTATTCAAAGTATTAGATTGACAAGTTGAATACAATACTTTTCATCTTGAGTGAAGGAGGCTCAGAAGAAAATAAACAAAAAATGTTCTTGAAGATAAGACTCTAGGTTCTAGGTTTGATTAAATTAATAAGTGTTGGCCCTTTCTTATGGAATATTGTGAAGAGTAAGGAAAGAAGCATGAAGTACGAACTGCACGGAAATCACATTGAATGAGATTGGGTTGAATTGTTTAAAGAAGAAGAAAATAATGAGCGAAGTAAGGGAAAACGAGTCGTTGAATGATAAGACCGAGGAAGGCATATCAACAAGGAAGAGGTATCTTGGACAACTCAGCAAGTAGAAAAAGCCACCAATAGATGCTTTGGAGCACCTCATGGAAAAGAAGGATAGATAGGTTGGTGAAGCCCTGAAAATGTGGGTCAAGTTGACCTAGGGTTTTAGATACCTAGGGTTTTACCTAGGTTTCGGTCTAAGGTTGTCCAAGAATAATTCTAATGTATAAATAAGGGTCAAGAGGACCTGGTTTGGGTTAGAGAATGTAATGAGAAATTATTGTTGTTAAGAGAGAGAAGTATTCTATCGAGAGAGAGTCTATGTTGTAATATCTTTAGTTGGGTGCGAATATCAACCCTGCAGTTGGGTGCACAGGGAGGGGAGAGAAAGAGAGAGAGAAGGAGAGAGATCTGCAAGCTAAGGGAATATATAGAACTGTATGTTTTCCTATAAAATCAGAAACATAGTTTTGTGGACATAGCCCTAGGGAGGGGGTGAACCATGTAAATATTGTTGTGATGTGTGATTAATGTTGTGTTCTTTTGCTTTATGTTACTCTGTTATTGCATCATTGTGTTAGATCTGAGATATAAATATGCAAAGTAAGGTTGAGATGGTAAACGATAACTAGATCATTGTGTATTATTGTGTTGAATCCACTTTGCATTTCCTCTGGTTGTAGACACCTATGTCCTACAACCCCCTATTGCTACTTCGGGTGAGACTGCATATGATTTGTAGGTGTTGCCAAAAGGGCTAGTAGTTAGGGCTTGTTCGTGCACTATTAGAGATGAACCCTAGGTCTACCCTTGCCCCAAAAAATGGTTTTGTTTCCAGGGTCGAGATATTTTTGAGGGAATGTCACGGTGGTTTCCATCGAAGACAGAGATTCAGAAGTGGATAGAATAACAAGAAAAGGACTTCACAGAAGCTCAGAATAATAACCCTAATCTTAGTACATAGGATTGGTTGGGAAGGCATATATTTACTGATATACATGATATTTTCTTTGGAGGAATTCATAAGGATCTATATGAGTGGCTAGCCAGATTAGTAGATACCCAGTTTGAAATAAAACTCGTACCACATGTGGCTTGGACGTAGGCATTGATCAAGAAGGTCAAGAGAGTTCATAACACTGTGTCAAGAGTAGTCGATCACTAGTTTGATAGTACCATTACAGGGTACATTACTGAGTTGACTATTTATAGAGTATAATCATATAGCCAAGCAGAGAGATATTTCTTTAAGGGACCTAGAGAAAAAATTTTACATTTTCTAAAGTTACAGATCAATATTCTATTACATGAGAAGAACATATTGAAGATAAAGTAATCGGTTGGACTAAAGAGCTAATGTTCAAGAACTCGGAAAGAAACAATGACATAGAGGTTGGACACATGTGCAGTGGAAGATCATTTAGGGAAGTTCCTCTGGTGAACTTGTTTGAGCAGAGTCACGAACCACCAGCACAGGGAGAAGGGTTCTACAGTGGAGAAGAAGAAGAGTTATTGAATGAGGAACATTCAGAGTCCGCTAGGGAAGAAGAAGGGAAGACTGAAGAACCTTGCCGAGAAGAGTTAGAAACTGCGTAGACTATTGAATTCAGTGATATTACTCCTCCTATTGTTTTAGCATCATTAAGTAACTAGATTAACCTAAGTTATCAGAGAACTCAGAGAACTGGTACAAGTGGTTCAGTGCATACTCAGTCAATAACCCTAAGAAGATCTATGGAAGATGAGATGAGGTTACCCACCTTTAGGGGAGATGGATCTGAAGATCATGATCAACATTAGTTCTTATGCAAAGTTGTATGGAGTATTAAGAATGTCACTGATGAAGCTGTTAAGAGAGCTCACTTTAGTACTACCCTAAGAGACCCTGCACTGAGATAGTACATGAAATTTGTCCAAGGAGTTGTACATCCTAAGCCACTAAATGACATTAAGACTGCGTTGATTGTCGAATTCAAGAAATCCAAGTCAGAGTCGCAGTGCATTACAGAGATGAAAGAAATCAAGGGGAGATTAGTTGAACCTGTTTGGGAGTTTGATCAGAGGTTTATGACCCTAACAAGTCATTTGAGTTTTCAGATTCCAGACTAACAAAATAAAGAATGGTTCATTGTTGCCCTCTTACCACACATCAGAGTCCCTCTAATGCAACAAAAGATCGCTTCACAATCTGAGGCATTGGAGATCTCCATAAAACTAGAATCATCCCCTATGGGAGAATCCAGCTCAGTTATGAGTCAAATTTTGAGTCAGGTAACTAGCTTATCTCTACAGGTTGAAGATATGAAGAAGGACAAGGGAAAATATAAGAGAGAGGACATATGGTGTATCATATGCAATTCAGAAGGTTATGATAAGGAGAATTTTCCTCTATTTCACGAGTACTTGGCTTCAGGAACACCAAGCCCTTTGAAGCAGGTTACTCTACCTTGGTGCGAGGTATGTAGAAATCGACATCGCCATGGTGAATTTTATTACATGAAAAAATATGTCCAGACACCTACCAACCTTTATTGCACATTCTGTAAATCTGTGGGGCATGATGAGAAAGATTGTAGGGCTTATGACCTCTTGCATGAAAGATCAAGAGACACATATAGAATTCACGGAGAAGTACAACAAGAAGGAAATACTACGTAGTTTAACTCCCCAGGAAGAGGAAACTTCAACCCTCGCAATGGATTCAAAGGAAGAGGACGAGGAGGAGGTATGGATTAAGGTCGAGGTTAGATCATTTGTTATCACTGCGCACAACCAAGAAATTTGGCAAGGGACTGTCAGAACCCTTGTACCACCTGTAGCTAATGCAACTCATTTTAACATGTTATTGAAGATTGTCCCATGGTGTTCTCCAAACTTTAGGAGAGACGAGGAGGAAACCCACAAGTACAATTAATCTTGACAGAAACTTGCGGAGTGGATCCTAGAGTCGTTGTTATCACTACAGGAGGCACTGCTATAGGAGAAGACAAGATTATTCTAGTAAAGACTACATGCGAATCAGGGGTCAGAAGAACTGTAGAGAAGACACCAGAGTTTGATTTGAGGAAAGAAAAGAAGATATTTGAAGAGGCAAGAAGAGAATTTGGAGGAGATAAGGTTTCTTCATCAAAGGCACAACCAAAAGTGAGATAATGTGGGATGCCTCTGGCATTCGACCAGTTTGTATCACCGAGAGAAGGAAAAGAGGTAAGAAAGATTGTTAGTTTCTTGTATACGTTCATTGATTTGATTAAGGATGAAGGAGCCATAAAAGGATTATAGCTTTCGATCATGTTGACCTCACATTACCTTGGTTATTTTGTCATAAAATGTATTCAAATACCTAATGTTTTGGTAAGTTTATTAATTTGTTACTTTTTATTTTTAAAATATTTTAATATTTTATAAAATTTAAAAAATTGAATTTCTTATCGGTTGTCAAATTAGTTTTAAATAGAGAAAAAACTAAGCTATTATGTTGAATGAATTACAAGTTTGTCATTAATGTTTTGGGTTTGTCATTAGAGAAACATTGCCACTGCCACCACATTCGTTAGACACTGAATTTCATGTATGAACCTACCTATGTATTCGATGTTTGAACCTACCTCTATAGTCCATATATGATGATTCTTGGAACCTCGAGTTACCTCTTCATACACTTACTACATTTTACATTTAATTAACTACAAGAATATTTTTGGGAAGGCTGGTGTATGTTTTCGTGGGAAGGCCAATCCATTGGGAAACTGTATGGAGATATAACTTGATCCTTCACCATATGAAGGATTTGAGTAGTTTCAAACTATCCCACTTCAATTCGATTCTATTGTCAAAATCCGAGAAATAAAATAGTCAAGAAAATAATAGAACTAACAAGATCAAGAAGAAAAAAGATAGGCAGAAAAGGCACTAATCCAAGCCAATCTCAAATGTACATTAATGATACATTTAATAATACATATTGATGTAATGACCCTACAACCGTATCATAACTAATTAGTTATTAAGGTCTAGTTGGGACTTAGGATTATTTCTAACAAACCCTCCTTTAATATTGAGTCCATAAAAATGTGTCATCTCAACAACAATAACTAGTTCAAAAGATGATCACATATCCAAGTCTTCAATCTGTATCTCATGGTATGAAGCCTCATGAGTGTCGATGAATATCTTCTTGAAAAAACGCCTCAAATGGATGTCAAAACTATGTCTAGAAAACTCATTGTGTAACAAATGAGCTAGACAATCTGTAGGTGTTCACTGAAGTGAACCTAAAATCGATGAGAGAAAATCTTGATGATAAGTGTATTAGTTTCAAGTCTAACACATCCCATATCCTGAAAAACCTTGGCAATCCAATGCACCAAGAGTAAAGATAAGAAGAATCGTATGTCATTTGCAAGGTCAAAATACCATCCCTAAGTAATCTGAAGACTATCAAGTGAACAAATAAGTTCACTAACTACTATCAAAAAAAGGACACCAAAAACACTATCAAGAAACCAACAAGTACAAAACAAAGTGTCAAAAGGAATCCAAAACATGTATCCAAAAAAAAAATTGTGTGTAGTAAACCAGGTGAATCACTGGTACTATCACAAATATGAATTGTCGATCAAAATGTTGAAATGTTGATCAAGGTGTTGAATTGTCGAACCACCATCAAATTTAAAAGGTGACATCAAATTCCAAGAATGTGGAATGTCATCCATCCATCAAATATATTGAATCCATCATAAATAATGTCAAGTGCTAATCTGTCTCAGCAAAACTCCTGTGAAGGTCAAACTGACCAATCCAGGTAATCAAATCCAACATCATCCTAAAAAACATTGTTCATTATCCTGAATGAACTACAAACCTTCAAGGTAGACTTCGAAACTTAAAGTCTCACATATCCTTACTAAGTTCCCCCTTGTCAACTGAAAGGCGAGAGGTCTATAACATCATATATACCCCCTTTGAAAGTGATAAAGGGTAATATAAATGTCTTCGAGTGGAGTATAGAGACTTGATCTTCAACTCATAAGATTATATCAAGCGAGCCTCGATCATGTCCTTGTTGATGTTTCGGTAGTTGTGGGAGGTATTAACCTCCATGTATAACCTTTTACTTAGAATAGAATATTTCAAAAGCAAGTGAACCATTAAACAGATGTGTTGAAACACTAGAAGACAAGTTTTCTAAGAGAATAAATAATTTAAAAATATTATCTTCTAGAAATACAAGTCAGCTCCAGAAGAAAAAGATAAACATAAAATATAATTACTGAAAAATCAGGTCGAACGAGCCAGAAAAATCACTTCAAAATTTAATATAAATAGAGGATGTTTTAACTCATTTGGATACCCAATCAGAGTGCAAGTCTTGTGGAGAGTTACAATAGAAGTGGGAAGGAGAAATAAGGGTGCATGATCATCTCTCAGTCTTGGCCTATCTCTTACTGATTCTCTTGGTGACATTCTTTGTGATTCTCTTGGTCACATTCTTGCTAAGTATGGCACAAGTTTGAGAGAGTAGTGTAGTTGTAGTTGCTGCAGTTCTATATGTTACTTGTTATAAGGATACAGAGACTCTCTCTCTTGTGCACTACCCTTGGAGAAGGATTGCTCTACTTGTCTTGGTTTGCTTTTGTAGTTAGAAACTAGGATTTATTTGATGATTCTTGGAACCTTGAGTCACCTCTTCATACACTTACTACATTTTACTTTTATTCAACTACATGTATATTTTTGGGAAGGATGGTGTATGTTTCGTGGGAAGGCCAATCCATTGGGAAACTGCATGGAGATATCACTTGATCCTTCACCAGATGAAGGATTTGAGTAGTTTCAAACTATCCCACTTCAATTCCATTCTATTTTCAAAATGAGAGCAATAAAATAGTCAAGAAAATAATAGAACTAACAAGATCAAGAAGAAAGAAGACAGGCGGAAAAGGCACTAAGCCAAGCCAATCTTAAATGTACATTAATGATACATTTAATAATACATCTTGATTTAACGACCCTACAACTGTATAATAACTAACTGGTTATTAAGGTATAGTTGGGACTTAGGATTATTTCTAACAAACCCTCCTTTAATATTGAGTCCATACAAATCTATCATCTCAACAACAAGAACTAGTTCAAAAGATGATAACATATCCAAGTCTTCAATTTGTAACTCATGGTATGAAGCCTCATGAGTGTCAATGAATATATTCTTGAAAACCTGCCACAAATGGATGTTAAAACCAAGTCTAGAAAACTCATTGTGTAACAAATGAGCTAGAGAATCTGTAGGTGTTCACTGAAGTGAACCCAAAACCAATGAGAAAAAATCCTAATGAGAAGTGTATTAGTTGCAAGTCTAACACATCCCATATCCTGAAAAACCTTGGCAATCCAATGCACCAAGAGTAAAGAATAGAAGAATCGTATGTCATTTGCAAGGTCAAAATACCATCCCTAAGTAGTCCGAAGACTATAGAATGAACAAATAAGTTCACTAACTAATCTAAAAAAAGGACACCAAAACAACTATCAAGAAACCAACAAGTACATAAAAAAGTGTCAAAAGGAATCCAAAACATGTATCCAAAAAAAAAACTCGGTGTAGTAAACCAGGTGAATCACTGGTACTATCACAAATATGAATTGTCAATCAAAATGTTGATCAAGGTGTCGAACTGTCAAACCACCATCAAAGTCACAAGGTGACACCAAATTCCAAGAATGTGGAAAGTCATCCATCCATACAATATCTTGAATCCATCATAAATAATGTCAAGTGCTTAACTATCTTAGCAAAACTCTTGTGAAGGTCAAACTGACCAATCCAAGTAATCAAATCCATCATCATCCTCAAAAACATCATTCATTATCCTAAATGAACTGTAAACCATCAAGGTAGACTTTGAAACTTGAAGTCTCACATATCCTTACTGAGTTCCCCCTTGTCAACTAAATGGTGAGAAGTCTATAACATCATATATACCCCCTTTGAAAGTGATAAAGGGTAATATAAATGTCTTCGAGTGGAGTCTAGAGACTTGATCTTCAACTAAGAAGATTATATCAAGTGAGCCTCGATCTTGTCCTTGTTGATGTTTTGGTAGTTGTGGGAGGTATTAACCTCCATGTATAACCTTTGACTTAGAATAGAATATTTCGGAAGAAAGTGAACCATTAAATAGATGTGTCGAAACCCTAGAAGACAAGTTGGCTATGAGAATAAATAATTTTAAAATATTGTCTTCCAGAAATACAAGTCGGCTCCAGAAGAAAAAGATAAACATAAAATATAATTACCGAAAATTCAGGTCGATCGAGCCAGAAAAATCACTTGAAAATGTAGTATAAATAGAGGATGTTTTAACTCATTTGGATACCTAGTCAGAGAACAAGTCTTGTGGAGAGTTACATTTGCAACTGCAAGGAGGAATACGTGTGCATGATCATCTCTTGGTCTTGGTCTATCTCTTAGTGATTCTCTTGGTGACATTCTTTGTGATTCTCTTGGTGACATTCTTGCTAAGTATGGCACAAGTTTGAGAGAGTAGTGCAGTTGTAGTTGTTGCAGTTGTGTATGTTACTTGTTATAAGAATATGGAGACTCTCTCTCTTTTGTACTACCCTTGTTGAAGGATCTCTCTACTTGTTTTGTTTTTCTGTTGTAGTTAGCAACTAGGATTTATTTGATTATGCTTGGAAGCTCGAGTCACCTTTTCATACACTAACTACATTTTACATTTATTTAGATACATGTATATTTTTGGGAAGGTTGGTGTATGTTTTCATGGGAAGACCAATCAATTGGGAAACTGCATGGAGATATCACTTGATCATTCACCACATGAAGGATTTGAGTAGTTTCAAACTATCCCAGTTCAATTCCATTCTATTGTCAAAATGAGAGCAATAAAATAGCCAAGAAAATAATAGAACCGGAAAGATCAAGAAGAAACAAGACAGGTGGAAAAGGCACTAAGCCAAGCCAATCTCAAATGTACATTAATGATACATTTAATAATACATCTTGATGTAACGACCCTACAACCATAACACAACTAACTGGTTATTAAGGTATAGTTGGGACTTAGGATTATTTCTAACAAACCCTCCTTTAATATTGAGTCCAAACAAATGTATCAGCTCAATAACAAGAACTAGTTCAAAAGTTGATAGAATATCCAAGTCTTCAATATGTAACTCATGGTATGAAGCCTCATGAGTGTCCATGAATATATTCTTGAAAAACTATCACAAATGGATGTTGAAACAAAGTCTAGAAAACTCATTCTGTAACAAATGAGCTAGACAATCTGTAGGTGTTCACTGAAGTGAACCAAAAACCGATGAGAGAAAATCATGATGAGAAGTGTATAAGTTGCAAGTCTAACACATCCCATATCCTGAAAAAACTTGGGAATCCAATGCACCAAGAGTAAAGAGTAGAAGAATCATATGTCATTTGCAAGGTAAAAACCCTATCCCTAAGTAGTCCAAAGACTATCAAGTGAACAAATAAGTTCACTAACTACTCTAAAAAAAAGAACACCAAAAAAACTATCAAGAAACCAACAAGTAAAAAAAAAGTGTCAAAAGTAATCCAAAACATGTATCCAAAAAAAATAAAATTGTGTAGTAAACCAGGTGAATCACTGGTAGTATCACAAATATGAATTGTCGATCAAAGTGTTGAAATGTTGATCAAGGTGTTGAACTGTCGAACCACCATAAAAGTCATAAGGTGACATCAAATTCCAAGAATGTGGAAAGTCATCCATCCATCCAATATCTTTAATCCATCATAAATAATGTCAAGTGCTAAACTGTCTCAGCAAAACTCCCATGAAGGTCAAACTGACCAATCCAAGTAATCAAATCCATCATCATCCTCAAGAACATCGTTCCTTATCCCGAATGAATTGTAAACCATCAAGGTAGACTTCAAAAATTGAAGTCTCATGTATCCTTACTAAGTTCCCCCTTGTCAACTGAAAGGTGAGAAGTCTATAACATCATATGTACCCCCTTTGAAAGTGATAAAGGGTAATATAAATGTCTTCGAGTGGACTCTATAGACTTGATCTTCAACTGAGAAGATTATATCATGCGAGCCTCGATCATGTCCTTTTTCATTTTTGGTAGTTGTGGGAGGTATTAAAATGCATGTATAACCTTTGACTTAGTATAGAATATTTCAGAAGCAAGTGAACCATTAAACATATGTGTCAAAACCCTAGAAGACAAGTTGGATAAGAGAATAAATAATTTTAAAATATTATCTTCCAGAAATACAATTCGGCTCCACAATAAAAAGATAACCATAAAATATAATTACCGAATAGTCAGGTCGATCGAGCCAAAAAAATTACTTGAAAATTTAATATAAATAGAGGACGTCTTAACTCATTTGGATACCCAGTCAAAGCGCAAGTATTGTGGAGAGTTATAGTTGCACCTGCAAGGAGGAATAAGGGTGCATGATCATCTCTTGGTCTTGGTCTATCTCATACTAATTCTCTTGGTGACATTCTTTGTGATTCTCTTGGTGACATTCTTGCTAAGTATGTCATAAGTTTGAGAGAGTAGTGCAGTTGTAACTGCTGCAGTTGTGTATGTTACTTGTTATAAGGATATCGAGACTCTCTCTCTTGTGCACTACACTGGAGAAGGATCTCTCTACTTGTCTTGGTTTGTTGTAGTAGTTAGCAAATAGGATTTATCGGATGATGCTTGGAACCTCAAGTCACCTCTTCATACACTTACAACATTTTACATTTATTCAGCTACAAGTATATTTTTGGGAAGGTTGGTGTATGTTTTTGGGGGAAGGCCAATCCATTGGGAAACTTCGTGGAGATATCACTGGATCCTTCACCACATGAAGGATTTGAGTAGTTTCAAACTATCCCACTTCAATTCCATTCTATTGTCAAAATGACAGGAATAAAATAGTCAAGAAAATAATAGAACTAACAAGATCAAGAAGAAAAAAGAGAGGTGGAAAAGGCACTAAGCCAAGCCAATCTCAAATGTACATTAATGATACGTTTAATAATACATCTTGATGTAACAAACCTATAATCGTATCATAAGTAACTGGTTATAAGGTATAGTTGGGACTTAGGATTATTTCTAACAAACCCTCCTTTAATATTGAGTCCATAAAAATCTATCTGCTCAACAACAAGAACTAGTTCAAAAGATGATAACATATCCAAGTCTTCAATATGTATTTCATTGTATGAAGCCTCATTAGTGTCGATGAATATCTTCTTGAAAAACTGCCACAAATGGATGTCGAAACAAAGTCTAGAAAACTCATTGTGTAACAAATGAGCTAGACAATTTGTAGGTGTTCACTGAAGTGAACCCAAACCCGATTAGAGAAGATCCCGATCAGAAGTGTATTAGTTGCAAGTCTAACACATCCCATATCCTGAAAAACCTTGGCAATCCAATGCACTAAGAGTAAAGAGTAGAAGAATCGTATGTCATTTACAAGGTCAAAATACCAACCCTAAGTAGTCTGAAGACTATAAAGTGAAAAAATAAGTTCACTAACTACTCTCAAAAAAAGGACACCAAAAAAACTATCAAGAAACCAACAAGTATAGAAAAAAAGTGTCAAGAGGAATCAAAAACATGTATCGAAAAAAACAATTGTGTGTAGTAAACCAAGTGAATCATTCGTACTATCAAAAATATTAATTGTCGATCAAAATGTTGAAATGTTGATCAAGGTGTCAAACTGTCGAACCACCATCAAAGTCACAAAGTGACATCAAATTCCAAGAATGTGGAAAGTCCTCCATCAATCCAATATCTTGAATCCATCATAAATAATGTCAAGTTCTAAACTGTGTCAACAAAACTCCTGTGAAGGTCAAACTGATCAATCCAAGTAATCAAATCCATCATCATCCTCAAAAAAATCATTCATTATCCTGAATGAACTGTAAACCATCAAGGTAGACTTTGAAACTTGAAGTCTCACATATCCTTACTAAGTTAGCCCTTGTCAACTGAAAGGTGAGTAGTCTATAACATCATATACACCCCCTTTGAAAGTGATAAAGGGTAATATAAATGTCCATAGGGATCTCATATCCAACACATTGAGAGGAAAAATGCACTCCATGTTTAATTGTTTTCATATCCTTCTATTTGTTATGGGATTATTGTAACCTTATGAAAATCTAGTTGTATTTTTAGCTATTGAAGTTGTGATTATCAAACTCACCTTTGTTCAAAGTTAAAGTTAGAAACTAACTTTATTCAAAGTATTAGATTGATTAAGGTTGAGATTTTAGAATTTATTTGCATTGTATTCTTTAACTCAGATTTCTGTCAAGAAATCATATTGTCTTAAGTACAGGGGACAAGTTGAATAGAATAATTTTCATCTTGAGTGAAGGAGACTCGGAAGAAAATCAACAAAAATCGTTCTTGAAGATAAGACTCCAGGTTCTAGGTTTGATTAGATTAATAAGTTTCCAATTTGCACATATCAAGTTTGATAATTGCTACATTACTAGTTGTGAAAACAATCATTAAAAGGTTCTATTACTACTAAATACAATGAATACCTGGTGGCATGTGAGTAGTATTGACATAAGTTCCTGCAAGATGAACTAACATCTCCTCTAGGAGATATTTCTTATTATTGTGTTTTTATTTTGGTTCTTGTTTCAGGTAGGTCACAAGAAATAGCTCTAAGAAGGAGCTACTATGATTATTATTCTCATTCTTGTTTTTATTATTATAAGAGTATTATAGGAATATTGTTTTTCCCTTTTTTATCCTTGTTCCGGGCAGGTCACAGGTGATAAATATTATGGAATATATAGTGATGGTTGTAGGACAAAACATATTAGATGGTCTGTAGTTTGATACAGGGTGCAAGATATCCAGATAACAAGTTGTATACATAATTGTATACATCCATGTACCAAAGAAGAAGAAGACGAATAAGGGTAATTTTGAAAGATACATAGTATCTCATATGGAGATTTATTGTAAGGAGAATAAGGCTCCAAAGATGACTGAACAAATCCCTCTAGTGCAGTTGATCATTATTCAAATTATTAGGAAGAGTTATTAGAGCCAGAAGGGCCTACCCAGAATTGTTGCAGTAACCAAGAAGAGACGAACATGGTCCCATGAAACTTTGTAGGATGAAAATTTGATGAGACATATCATGAGTACACGATGTCTTTGAATATTATACAGACTCGGAGGGAGTCAAGATTCAATGGGGGAATGTAGACTCAAAGACTTTCATTTAGAAAATATTCCTCCTCAGATATAGATGGAAGAGAGAGATGTCTTCCACGACTAACAAATGGATTCCATGGGTTGAGAAGTCTATATTGTAGCTTTAGAGACTTCTAGGATATGTGAGATATCTTGGGAGGATTCCCTTGTTTTAGTATACCTTGCTACAGTGACATAGGAAGAAGACAGTCGGACGGAGTGAGATATGGTTTTTGTTGTGTGATACAACTTCAGAGACAGTGGATGTCGTTGTATATATGAAGATGATTGGTTTGTTGATTGACTTGATGAACACGAGGCCATATATATGTTTTGAGGTATTAAACACATTGAGTCAATACATGGTTGAGCCTAGACATTTTCACCCAATTGCAGAAAAACATGTAACGAGGTACCTAAGGGGTACAATTGATTATGGACTCAGACATATCTTGGATCGTGAGATAATATTGTAGGGCTACATAGATTCATTTTGGTCATGCAATATCACATACTAGAAGATTACATCCGAATGATTTCTTCTATTTGGGATAAACTGTGATATCATGACTCAGTAGGAAGCAAACTTGTGTAGCGCTTAGTTCTATAGAGGCAGAGTATGTAGCATCGTGTTCATATTATGTTGAAGCAGTGTGGCTTCAGAATCTAATTACAGGATTGTTTGATCTCAAGTTAGAGGTGACTTGTATATTTTGTGGCAACCAGAGTTTCATAAAGTCGTCAGAGAACCCCTTGATATATGACAGGTCAAAGAATATCGAGATCATATATTACCATATTAGATATATGGTGCATAAGGGAGCAGTGAGGCTCCAGTTTTGTGACTACAGAGGATCATGTTGTGGATGTGTTTACCAAGCCCCTGCCAAGGATGAATTTTGGGTACTTCATAGGCAAGCTTGGCATGGTCCCTCTTCATAGGGAGTGTTCTCATCCAACATGAAAAAGGGTTGGCACTGAGATAGGTGTATTCTCATCCAACATAAAAAATGGATGGAACTCAAACAGGTCTATTCTCATCCACCATGAAAAAGGGTTGGCACTGAGACATGTGGAATGCATGGAACATGAAAAAGGGTTGGCACTGAGTTTTACTGCTACTCTAGTGAGCTTCGGAAAAATTCCGGTATGCAGAGGCTACACCAGTGAGCTTTGAAAAAGTCTTGGTACGCAGAGACTACTCTAGTGAGCTTCGACTAAAGTTTGGTATGCATGGTTACTAGTTCTCACGAACTAGATGTTAGATTCTATATGAACTTATGTGTTACTGCTACTCTAGTGAGCTTCGGAAAAAATATGGTACGTAGAGGCTATGATGCAGGAGCATCGCTCACCCAACAAGCGATCCAACGCGTGGCGTAAAGAATATACAGCTAGACAACACCAACTCACACATTTTTGAATTACTTTGAAAAGATTGTTGTGCCTTCATTTGAATGAATGCATTCATATGAAGCGCACTTGTATTGTAATGTAGATAAGAAGACATTAAATCGTTTTAATGCTGGTAGATAGGGTTAGCTGTAGATTAGACAGTTTCATTTTCGAGGAGGGAAAACGAATATAGGCAGCCTCCTTGTACATTGTATTCATTATTCTGAGGATTATCATTCATCATAGCATAGAGAGCGATAGAGAACAGAGCAGAGAGCTTGTGAAGAACACCCATGTATAGTCATTGAATTTATAGGAAAGACTTTGATTCAATTCCATGGATGCATTTGATCTCTGTGTGTTGTTGATGTTATGCTGTTGCATTCTTGCTTCTCTTTATGCTTATCTTTTATATGCTACATATGTGATTGCGTATCAGGTTCGAAACCTAAGAGAATGAGTGAATGAGTTTCAATTGTTTCTCTGTTTGAGCCAGGAGATTCCTGCATAGAGTGTATTTGAATTCCTCCGCATAGAGTGCGTTGAGGAGGCTCTACAGTTAAACTCTCATTCTCGTTCACCCCGGAGTTGTGTTAGATAATTCGAGCCGTGCAGGTGAGTGCAGGTTAGATTGAAGTCTCAGTAGCAAGTCTGAGAAGGGTAGGGCCGATTTTGTTGTGGCTGTGAGTGCACAGAACCTAGAAATTTTCAGCACCGTTGAGGGTTGGTGATGGTTGAAGTTGAGCACCGAGAGCGTGTTCGAGAGAGATCTCTGAAGGAGTCATAGTTACAGAATCTCAAGAGGGATAGCGCTTTTGTTTCTTGGTGGGAGCAGACTCAGTGAAATCCACACAGAGCAAGGTGGTGAAGCGGAGAATTCTTCAAGAGGAAGAGAATCGATGACTTGAAGATCGTCGAATAGATCTTCGAAACCTCGCAAACCGTCGGATCGCGGAGGAGCTGCGAGGGAGTTAACTCGCAGGCGCACAGAGGAGTCTGTTGGCCATTGCATATTGGCAAATCGGGGTTGGCGAGTGCAAGAGTTTCATGCACGTCAAAATCGCGAGTCGCGATCCCCCGATTTAATTGGAGTCGTCGATCATCGGAGGGACAGGTGGCACGAGATCCCGCGGAGTCGGGACTCGGCACTTCGGCATTTTCAAGACTAAAGGAAACACAGAGAAATAGCGAAGCCACGATTTGCGACGGGTCCCATGGAGATGGTGTGGAGTATAACACGTGGCATCGCACATCGACATTCGGGGTTTTGAAAGGCGAAGGGATCACGACCTTTCATCTGTCGATTTCCCGATAGGGAAACCCCCGGTATACGGAGCATTGACCGTTGACCATCGGGGATCAGAGTTTCGGCGTTTGGTTGCACGAGGATAGTGTTTCAAGCCTCGCGATATCGCGAGACCTGATCTCCCGATACGCGAAGAGGAGATCTCCGAGAAGTATCCTGTGGGTGACGAAGACTCCCGAGAGGGGTTAGAAGGGCGTTGACTCTTCGGGCCATGAGAAAGAGAAGATCCTGGTGGAGCGACCGTGTCGTCGAGCGACGGTTGCAATCAAGTGGTAAAATATTTCATGGGCTCCTGTCCATGACGCTACTCCAGTGAGATTTGACAAAAGTATGGTATGCCTAGTTACTACTTCTCAGGAACTAGATGTCATAGTCTATGTGAAATGACGTGTTACTCCTACTCCAGTGAGATTTGGAAAAAAAATTGTACGCAGAGGCTACTCCAATGAGATTCGGTAAAAGTATGGTATGCCTAGTTATTATTTCTCACGAACAAGATGTCATATTCAGTGTGAACTAACGAGCTATTTCTACTCCAGTGAGTGTTGGAAAAAGTATGGTATGCAGAGGCTACTCCAGTGAGTTGTGGAAAATGTATGGTAAGCCTAGTTACTAGTTATGTATTAACTAGATGCCGAACAATAGTGTCAGACATGATTCCCAGTTAGAGTGTCGATCAATAGCATCAGAGGTTACTAGCTAGAGGTCCAACTAGCTGTTTTGGAGGTGTTTTCCAGCTAGATAGATAATGTGCAGCTAGGGTGGTGATACTTGTTACATGATATGTTTGATCATATGATAGCCTGTTTGGCAATGGTGATGCTACCTGTAGACTGGTATGGAATACTATGTGATTCTTTCCCATGCCATGTGAGATGGAGGGATTTGTTTGAAACCACTATATGAAAAACATCTTAGTTAATACCACCCTAGCTAAGAGGGAGTGTTGATGTTTTGTTATTCGTGGAAGGTATTAACTTCCATGTGTAACCTTTGACTTAGAAGAGAATATTCTGGAAGCAAGTGAACCATTAAATAGATGTGTGGAAACCCTAGAAGACAAGTCAACTAGAAGAATAAATAATTTTAAAATTTTGTCTTCCAAAAAGACAAGTTGGCTCCATAGGAAAAAGATAAATAGGAAATATAATTACCAGAAAGTCATGTCAACCAAGCCAAAAAAGTCACTAGAAAGTTTAACATAAATAGAGGATGTTTTAGCTCATTTGGATACCCAGTCAGAGCACAAGTATTGCGTAGAGCTGTGGTTGCAGCTGCAAGGAGGAATAAGGTCGCATGGTCATCTATTGGTCTTTGTCTCTCTCTTAGTGATTCTCTTGGTGACATTTTTGGGGATTCTCTTGGTGACATTCTTGGTGATACTCTAGGTGATATTCTTGCTAAGTATGGTGTAATTTTGAGAGAGTATTACAGCTAAAACTTTTGCAATGGTGTATGGTACTTGTTGTTTGAATATGGATACTCTCTCCCTTGTGCACTACCCTTAGAGAAGGAGCACTCTACTTGTCTTGGGTTTTTGTTGTAGTTAGTAGCTAGGGTTTATTTGTTCGTTTTGGAGTAGGCTTTCTAGAACTATTCTTAGGTTAGTGTGCTTGGGGGTGGAATATGTAAATTCCTATGGTTGGGTGACAATGATGTGACATTGTCTATGGTTAAACAAGAATATCAAAATTTCAACAACGCTATATCATCCAATCCTAAAAAATAGTCATGTCCATCATCTGTAGAAATATATCCAATCAAGTATGGTTGTATCTGTGTAGAAACTCGTCGATAATATTGTTACAATAGATTTTCTTCCAAACTCAAACTCTAAGTTCCTAACCATTCAAAATTAATAATTCTCCGTTGAATTTTCTTGTTGTTTTGAAACCTTACTGAGAGGTGATTGGTCTTCCCACAAAAACTGTATGGGTGAAGATAAAAAAACTTCAACTCATCATGGCCAAACCAATGACAATGCTTGCACTATATGGGTTAATTATCCAACTGATCATACAAATATGGAATACCTGTAGAAACATCAACATCCTGGTCATCATCAACATCGTCATCATTATCAACAATATATTGTACTTGTTCCTTACCAATACCCTCATGATCTGTGTTCTTTTGATCATCATTCATAAAACCTCCACTTACAAAGAAAATAAGTTTTCTATAATTAGTAATAAAAAGGTTATCATGAACCCTCTTATATCATAAACAATATAGATTATGTCTAAATTGTAATTCTTCCCACATGCGAACAATTATAATTTCTTCCTCACATTTATCCCTAACTTTTCGTGTAATAGGGACTTCATCTAATTCATCTTTATGTTCATGTGTCATCATTAGTCAACTGAGGGTCTTCATTGAAGTCACTTTCATCCTTGATGTCATTTTGTTCATCAATATGTAATCTAATCAATGGATTATTTTGAAGAAGAATTAAATCATTGTGTTAATGTCGAAGAAAACTTAACTAATGAGATAACTGTTTGTTTTGAAGTTTGAACATATCAACTTTCTTTCATCTTACTTGTAAACTAGTAAGTATTGTACTGAGAGTGCACTTGTTTATTGCAATTGCATATTCTGTATTTGAGTTAATTAACATGTGCAATATTATAAAAATTTCTTCAATTCTTCCCATTATGCAGAATATGGAAGAGAGTTGTTTGTATGCTAATGCCACAAAATTGAATTATGTATCATGTTTTGCATGCCAAAGTTGTAGCCACATTTAATTGCCCATAAATTATTATATTGTTTGTATATTTTGAATTTGTAGTCTTCCTTGCATGAGATGTCATTGCATGAATGCCAAAAAAAGCAAAATAACCAATGCTGATGTCAAATATACAAGATAACCAATGGCTATGTCAATTACACTTAGAGATTAATATATTTCAAGTGGGTCTAAGATGCAAAGATAAATATGCTTGACCCTTATAAATTTTGAAATAACCCCATGAACCTTATAACTCTAATTACAAATTCACAAATGCTCTTATATTTATCCTTATGACTCCTTTACACAAAAACACTTTATAACACCTTTTCTCTTTTCTTCATAACAATATAAATTTATCCCTTTTATATTAACTACCTTATGATGACCTTGGTTAGTAAAAAAATATAATTCCTTATCACCCCTGGATAAACCCTTATAACTCCAATTACAAAAGTATACACCTTATGACTTAGCATAAAAGTGAGCTTAAAAATATTAAAAAATGCATCCCTTTTACTCCAATATGCTAGAGATTAAAGACACTCAATAAGAATATGATGTTCTGACCAAATTAAAACAAAACAACGTAAACTTTTTCTCTATAAGCAAAACCAATATACCACAACTCATAATACCCATGTTGTTTTGATAAAAAAAAACATCTTGTCTTTTAGAGATTCCAAAAATGGTGAGTTCGCAACATCATCCATTCAACTTGTTCTTTGAATGTTCCAAAAATGGATATGTCGCAACATGTTTCTTTCTTTCACCAGTCGAACACTTCTCATCATATATCAATATGTTACAATGATTATAACTCTACTTCACATTTTTTAATAGCATATCTACTATGCTTCTGCTACCTTCGTCCACTGCACAACTCTTCTTAATAAATCAGGTGAGCTCTCTTTTGCACAAAGAAATTGAATAAATGAACCTTTGGATACATATTAGTGATAAATCAAGAAGTTTAGAAAGAAACAAGAAACTGAGTAGAAATAATGGGAACAAGAATGTGCAGAGCACACATGTATTAGATGAGAGTCTAAAGCTATAAAGGTAAAATGAAATAAGAAGATTAATACTATCTGACAAATCCTAACGATTAGTATAGCTAGCCAAAATAGCTGGAAGTGTACAATCATACTTTGTTGAGGTTACATTTATAACTAACACTCCCTCTTAAACTCAACAGTTACAAACATCAGCACTGAAAATGCCCAAGTGTTGTCTTTGAAAATAAAAAATGGTTTTTCCTAATGGCTTTGTAAATATGTCTGTGAATTGATCTAGTGAGACACAAAATTGAAGAGTGATTTTACCATTATTGACTAGCTCGCGTATGAAGTGATATCGAGTGTTAATGTGATTTCTTTTCTTATGAAAAGCATTGTGTTTATATAAATAACTTGCTGAATTATTGTCATAGAAGATAGGAGTTGGCTCATTTTTTGTATGTGACATGTCATTCAATAGTCTTTGCATCCACACAACTTGACAGGAAGCTGAGGTACCGGCGACATACTCTTCCTCTGTAGAAGATATTGAGACGATTGGTTTCTTATTTGTTGCCCAAGAAATCATATTTATGCCCATGTGAAAAGCATACCCTGAGGTGATTTTTCGGTCATCTAGGCTGCCTGCAAAATCACTAGGTGAAAAGCATACCCTGAGGTGATTTTTCAGTCATCTGCCCCTTTTCATTGAGTTTAGTTTTGTAAGCCCACTTGACACCAATACTTGTCTTATGTCTGGGCAGATCAACAAGATCCCATGTCTTGTTCTTCTCAATGGATACAATCTCTTGGTTCATGGCTTGAACCCAATGTGGCTCTTTAGCTACCTCTTTAAAAAATGTAGGTTGACATGACATTAATGCAAAAAAATGTGATGATTCATATCATCTAACTATTGATGGATTTCTCTCAAGCTTCGAGTTCTTTGATTTTGGGTTCATAGGATGAATTTATGCTTGAAGAAGAATTGTCCTAAGATATTTTAGGTTTTCTTTGTACTTGCAATCTTGGAAGGACAAGATGATGTGTTTGGTGTCTTGACTTTTCTGTATTTCCAGGATGTAGCAACAATGGATTTTGACTGTCCATAGGGAAATTTTCAAACTCACTCTAGAACTGATTTTCAAGAAATTTGACATGTCTGTTGAGAATTATTTTCTTTGAAATCAAATTATAGATTCTGTAGGCTTTGGATGTCTCACTATAGCCAACAAAAATGCATCTCTCACTTCTATCATCAAGTTTCTTCCTTAATTCGGAAGGTATGTGAGAGAATGCAATGCATCCAAATGTCTTAAGATGAGAAACATTCAGTGTTTTCACACTCCATGCTTCTTGAGAGACCTTCATATTGACACTAGATGTTGAGGATCTATTCAGGAGATAAATTGAGCATGCTACTGCTTCAGCGCAAAATAGATTTGACAAACATTTCTCTCTGAGAAGGCTCCTTTCCATGTTCATTATAGTCTGATTTTTCCTCTCAACCACTCCATTTTGTTGTGGAGTATACATGGTTGTGGTTTGCATGATTATGCCTTGTGATTTGCAGAAATTTGCAAATTATGTTGAACAATATTCTCCTCCTCCATATGACCTGATAATCTTCACATATTTCCCACTCTTTTTTTCATCTTCAACCTTGAACTCCTTGAACTTTGCAAAGGTTTTAGACTTGTGTCTGAGGAAATAGATCCATATTTTCTTCCTACTAAAGTCATCAATAAATGTTAGGAAATAAAATATACCACCTATTAACTTTGTTTGCATTGGTCCACATAGGTTAGTTTGAACCAACTCTAAGTGTTGTTTGGCTTGAGTGGAGGACTAGGGTAAGCTAGTTCTCTTGTGTTTTCCAAGAATGAAGGACTCACATGGGGGATTTTTCTCTTTGAAGATAGGTAGAAATTTGACCATGGAGTGCTTCTGTAGAAGGCTTAGACTTTGAAAGGGAATATGTCCAAATATTGCATGCCAAATCATATTTTTATTGGGGGTGGATGCACTTTGTGCATAATATTAGGTTAGTTTTGTAGTTCTAAGGGTGAGGGGAAACATTCTATTCCTAGTCATGTGGATTTCAGAAATCAATTTTTTGTTGGGATTTTTATCATATATCCTACATGATGCTACTTTAAAAAGTACCTTATAACCATTTTCAACTAATTTTCCCACACTTAAGAGATTATGTTTTAGATATGTAACATGATAGACATCATTTATGTCTTTCTTTACATCTTGTTTAGTGAGAATAACTACAGTTCTTTTTCCTTGAACTTTGACTAAAGAGTCATCTCTAAGTGTAATATCAAATGAAATAGAAGAATCAATGCATGAAACTAAATCTTTGTTACCTGTCATGTGATTGATGCATCCACTGTCCAACAACCATAGGTTCTTGTGTTGTTCTTCAGTTTTGTGACATGAGAGAAACATCCTATCTAAGGTGTATTCTTCATGATTTGAGACATGTTCTTTGCCCGAGTGTCGATCGGCTTGCTTCTTTCATCATTAAGATTCATAGTGCCCAGACGTTTTGCAATAATAACATTGTATTCTTTCTTTGTCATTTGATCTCCTCCCTCTACCTCTTTGAGGTTGGAAATTTTGATTATGGTTTTGATGTGTGTGACCTTCACCTGAGTGATGATTTCTTGGAGCTCTCCCTCTTCCTCTATGACCTTTTCCTCTACCTCTTTCTTTGCTTAAAGAAAATTGGGTCTTGAAGGCATTGACTATTGACTCATCTTCTAGATCTAGTCTCGTATCATGTATCAAAAGAGATCCCATCAGTTCATCCATTGAAAAATTTGACATATCCTTGGATTCAAAGATGGTTATAACAACCATTTCTAATTTCTTTGGAATACTTATAAGGAATTTCTCAACAATTTTTTGATCAGGGATGTCTTCACTAGTCAACCTGATCTAGTTTACAATTCCCGTGACTCTGGTCATAAATTGATCAATGTTTTCAGACTCTGTCATTTTTAAAGTCTCAAAATGTGTCCTTAAGGTTTGCATCTTCACTATTTTGACCTTGTCATTTCCTTGGTAAGATGTTTTTAGGATGTTCCAGGCCTATTTAGAGGTAACAACACCTGTGATTTTTGAGAAAATTCTCTCTTTTTGAGGTAACAACACTTGTTTTGAGGCCTTATTCTCTCTTTTCCTCTGTTCTTCCTGAGAAAATATCTCTTGATTGTTCATGGCAGCTAGGTATGCTGGATTTGGTTCCACATAGCCCAGATCCACTGGATCCCAGCATTCATGTTCTTATAAGAAGGATCTCATTCTGAGAGACAAAAATTCATAGTTCTTTCCAAGAAGAATTGGCCCTTGTGTTGGTCCTAAATGGTTAGAGGTGGCCATTTTTGAAAAAACAAAGTAGAAGAGAAAATAAATTGGTAGTATTTCACGTTTTTTTTCTCATGGATGAAAAATACCTCTGATATATGAAAGAAAACATGTCCTCTTCCTTTTTCCTATGCATAAAACGAGGTGCTCGAAATCCTCTACGTCACTTCGGGCCGAAAAATGTGGGCCAAACCACTTCTTTAGATTTTATCTGGCTAGATCTGACTATCCAAGTATGATATCTAAAGAGTCAGAACTCCGAGTTGAGTTCTTTATCTAGTGTATCCCCTCTTTATGGCGGAATCAAGCTCCTTGAGTTTATTCGTGAGACAAGGCTTATTTCTTTTTAACGAAAATAAATTTTCAAGTTACGTCCTCATATGACCAAAGGGATGAGAACTGGGTGCTAGCCCAAGAAGTGTTTCTCTAGGAGTTCTAGGAAACATGCGTTTCAATCCATTGACAAATCAGATCCTCCTAATAGGTGAATGTGAGAATAGGAAAATAGTCCTCGTTGATCTGAAATCAATGACCCATAATTACTTCGGGACTCCAGGCTTTGGAGCCTTCCACATCTTGAATTCACAATACCCACGAAGCGTCGAAGGGGTGAACCTTCCAAAGATGCATAGATATAACAACTCTAAGATCTCTTCAAACAAGATTAAACAGGTCCCTTTCTTCCTAAGGTGCATGTTCCATGAAACCCGCAGGCTCCTACAGCTAAGCCCCTGCCCACAAATGACCTTGGGCTATGACCTAGGGTTTAACCCAAAAGGTGCTAAGTCTTCGACCTTCAGGACTATTGGAACCAAACAATTCTCCAAACTCTCGAAATTTTCTATCGTCGAATCCATGAGATTTCTCCATGTGTCCCTCTCAAATATGATGGTCAGAAGTATTTTTCCTCACCTCCAGGCTTCAACTGACCTTCGGTCAACTCTCCTGAAATGTTAAACCTACGAACAAGAAGATCTCTTGGAGCGTGTTCATGGAATATCAACGGCTGAAGACACTTCAGCCTTTGGGCCTAAGCGTGGTTTTAGGCTTCCCTCTCCTCCTTACTTATGAAGTCTCTCCCTGCTAACACCTGTCGCTCCAATCGACGAATCTGGTGACCCACGGCCTTCATTATTTGAGAGTTTCGTGCTCCACTACACAAAATTTCCCCTGAAGTGCCTCTCCTCCGAGCACATAGATATCCACCAGGTGTCCTCCCTGGATACAATGATCCATATTTATTCATCCTTTGGGACTTCATCTGTCCCTACTCTCTCAAACTCCTTAAACATATTAAGTTTTCTGACGTCGAAATTCTTTAAGGGTTTTACCCTGCATAACTCCTCCAGATCTAAAGGTTGCCGGTCCTCTACACCTTGATCCGATGGATCAGATCTAATATCCTCCTACATACTCCTCATATTATCTCAACTCGATGTGACAACCCAATTCTATTCCCACGACCAATTTAATGGTTGTTGTAGCTTCTCTTGTTCTATTTCAACATTTTCCTCTTGAAGAAAAAATGTTCACAAACTCTCGAATGCTTCGTCCTTTGAATCTTCGTTCATAGGAATGACTCCATGCGCTGTGATGTCTCTAGTGATATTTTGAGTGGATTTCTCTCTAGGATATGTCAGTATTTTTACTTCCCATGCTCTATTTAGTAGACTGCTTGACAATATCTGTGAATATTCTTACCTCATGTACAATGATACCATGATAAAGCAAGAAGGTAATAAAGAAACATGAAACAAAGTAGTCAGAATGGGAACAAGAATGTGTGAAGTGTGCATGTATTAGATGATAGTATAAAGATATAAAGGGAAAATGAAACAAGAAGATCAAGAATATCTGACAAATCCTAACGACGGGTACAAATGGCCAGAACAGTTGGCAATGCACAATGATACTCTGTTGAGGTTACATTTATAACTAACAATTAGATCATACAACCATCAAGTTCTCTGTTTGAGAGACTGAGAGAGGTCGTGAACTCCTTCAGGCATGCAGAAATCAAGAGGACTAATAAAAGCATCATTGTTGGATCAAAATGGATAAAAGCAGTTTATGAAATGGAAAAATTCTTAACTACAGGAGAAAACTTTTTGTACATTAGGTCATCGTACCCAATCCACAAGTAATGAAGGTCAATTAGGGTTTCAACAATGGCAGACGCTCCATAAATACTTGTTGTCTCCTTCAATTATTTTTATTACAAAGGCCTCAAGAAAGACTTCATGCTTTACACGATTGAGAAACATAAAATGTCTAAATACAAACACAACTCGGCACATCAATCAACACAAAACAAACTTCTTGATTTACCTCATGCGATGTGCAGTCACATTCGACCGTTGTAGTTATAAATTCATCATCCCATGTATTCCTTCTTCATCTTCATTATGTGGGATACATATCTTTTATTCATTCATCACCGAGCTCTTCATTCAATCACCAGATACATTTACCAAATCCCATTGATCATAAACATGCAAAAACATGCTCTGATCAATTATTCTGATAAATTATTCTTCCACATTCAAAAAAATGCTATGATACCATGTCAAAGAGAGAACAAGAAAATAGCCAAGAAAATAATATAACTAACAAGATCAAGAAGCGAAAAGATGGGTGGAAAAGTAAATAAGTCAAGTCAATCTCATATGTACATCAATTATACATTTAATAATACATTTTGATGTAAGGACCCTACAACTTATCATAACTAACTCATTATTAAGCAATAGTTAGGACTTAGAATTATTTCTAACATCTATAAAGAAACGAATAGATATGACATGTATTGGAAGGGAAAAGGTGAAGGATTTAAATTGAAGAGAAGGGATGAGATGCATTTGAAGGGAGAACGTGGTTACTATGGCAAGGGATGGTGGCTACATAGTAGAAATAGTGGCCACACAGTGGAAATGGAATGTTGTCATGAGAACCTTACCACCAATGACAACCAAGATTCCCTCTACTAGCAACAACGAAAGATCTTCACACCTTCTTTATCTTATCCTTAGATAAATTAGGGAACTTCAGTTGTTCTAAATTCCCCATAGAGATGGACACATATATTCTAAATATTACATTTTTACTGGAATACATATTAATGAGGTTTCTAAGGATTTATGTGCTTACCTCATTCAACTTGAGATGATAATAATTTTGAAGTTGTATTGTGAGTTTGTTGCAATCACCCTTGAATTTTGAAGTTGTATTGTGAGTTTGTTGGAATCACCCTTGAATTTGTATGGATATGATCTCATCCCCTAGAAGTGATAAAGTTCATGGACTAGAGGTTGATTCTTGAATAGAGCAAGTGGCTTGGTTGGAGCCAAAGTGTGACTGTAAATGTCAAAGGTTTTCCTAAGTTGACCTTTGAACATGGCGATGAATGGATCTTTATCTCAGTTTGTTGCTACCAACTATTGAACCGTGAGGGATGTCGTGCACTATGGAAATAAATATTTGTTGGTTGCTTCCTTATCATCCTAACCCTGTTGTCAGGAAAGAAAGAATGGCATTTCCTCCTTAGGTCAACCTATATATACCCCCACCCCATGAGTGGGAGTCTCCTTCCGAGTCATAGTCTTTTGTGATTTGTATTTTGTTGGATGCATTAATTTCTCTACCTACCTACCTACCACCAACACTTCAACCATTTTATAGAGAATTCCATCACCGCCATATCCCACTAACACTCCATCCTTCGTGAATGATCCATAATTTCTAGATCCTTCCATACTATCTATAAATACAAAGGTGATGTAACCATTTCATTCATTGAGCAATATAAATTTGTTTTAGTGTGTATTTTCTTGTGTTCCTTTGCTTCTACCCACACATTGTGGTATCAGAGCGAGGTTAGCAGTATGAGCAATGAGTGTCATGAGAGCTGAAGGATGTGCATTGATATGCAAGGAGTGCCATGTGATGTGGCACTGTTGTTGTGAGGAAGCCACAACTTACAAAGAGAGTTGTGAGGGTCGAGCTGCTAAGACCATGTAGAGGAGAAGAAGACCTTGTGCCACAAAGCCAAAGGTGAGCCTATTGCATTGAAGAGAAGCAGACCCTGTGCCATAGAGCTGAAGGTGAGAAGTGAGGGTCGACAACATATATCTGCAAGCAACCAACAAAAGGGAAACTGGAGATTCATTTTTGGAACAACTGATTTGTTAAGGGTCGTAGAAAGATCGTGAGGAGGCTGCAAGGAGGGCCACAGAGAATCAGAGAGCGCCTGAAGTATGTCTACAAGGAAATGCTGCAAAGAAATCCCCGTTTCTGGAGAAGGAAGCAGCCACAAGAAGATAACTCGAGTTTGTTGTGTGGATGCTGGAGCAGACCTGTGGTAAGCGAAGCATTGTGGCGAGCAAGAGGAGCATCCAGTGTGAGAATGCATGGAATTTACGTAGGACTTGTGCGTCTACCGCGAGAATTTGTGGTTGGTGTGGATGGAAAAGAAGATTGTGAAATGTCCCCGGAGTGAAGAAATGGATTTTGTGTGCCTCTAGGCTTGAAAATCGCCAACGCCTCAAAAGTGTTTTTGAAGAATAGAGCTTTGGAGTCCAAAAAAAAGGTGCGTAGAACGGTCGACATAGTAATCACCCTCCTTTATTATATATAATCTCTTGTCTATTTTTGCTCAAAGTTTACTTTGGAGGCTTGATTTAAAAAAAAAAAAAAGAATGGCATCCACCATGTTTCAACAACTTATGATCCTAACATTTTCTAAAAAAAATTATGATAATTGGGAATTTAGAATGAAATTACCATTTGACTCATATGATTTATCAGATATAGTAATGGTTGGTTATAATGAACCACAAGATGAGTCTATTTTGAGTGTTGATGAAAAGAAAAAGCTTGATGAAAATAGACAAAAGAATAAAATGGCTTTGTAGATAATTCGACAAGCATTGGATGATTCGGTTGTTAGAAGGATTAAACCAACCACTACAGCCAAGAAAGCATGGGACATTCTAGAGACAACGTATCAAGGCACTAGCAAGGTAAAAATTGCCAAACCCCAAGCACTTAGAAAGGAATTTGAAAACTTGCAAATGAAATATTCTGATTCAATAAATCAGTTTACATATCGTGCTACAGATTTGGTTAATCAAATTATGCAAAATGGTGATGACATAGAAGATCTAAAGGTTGTATAAAAAAATTTAAGAAGTTTTCCTAGAAAATTTGATGCAATTGTTGTGGCAATTGAAGAATATAAGGATTTGACTACATATTCTATGGATGAGTTGGGTGGCTCCTTGAAAAATTATGAAGATAGGTTGAACAGGAATGAAAATACCTCATTGGAGCATGCATACAAAACACAAATGAAATTTGTAAGAGGCAAAGGAAGAGGAAATCTAGTATTCAGAGGAAGGGGAAGAGGAAGAAATAATTTTCAAAGAGAAGAAATAAAGAATCAAGACCCAGGCGGAAGGAGAAATCAAGTTTAGCTCAAGGGAAAGAAATCACAATCAGGCATCACAAAGGTATGACAAATCAAACAATCAATATTATTAATGCAAGAAGTATGGTCACTTTTCAAATGAATGCCAAAAGAGACAAGAAAATATGAGAAAGCAGAGTGCACATTTCTCTGAGAGTAGTTCTGAGACATTGTTTACTACATGTGATGTAGCTCAAGAAAATGCAAGTAACATTTGGTTTCTTGATAGTGGTTGTAGTAACCATATGATTGGAAATAAAGGGTTGTTTGAGGATTTGGATGCATCGGTTAGAGCACAAATTAAATTGGGTAATGATAATATTGTAGAAGTCATGGGAAAAGGTGCAATCAGTGTAATAACAAATAGTGGAAAGAAAACTATTCCTGATGTTTATTTTGTGCCTGGTTTGAAGCATAATCTCATAAGTGTGGGACAACTTACTCAAAAGGGTTATAGAGTTTCTTTTGAGAATAATGTATGCACTATATTTGATATTCCTCCTAGTAAAATCATGATTGCAAAGATTAAAATGACAGACAACAAAATGTTCCCACTTCACATAAAAAGTGAAATGATGGAGAAGATTGGAGCAAGTTTCAAGGCATCAAGTCATGATCAAGGATAGATATGTCACTTGAGGTATGGCCATATAAAGTTTAAAGGATTGTGTTTGTTGCAAATAAATGAAATGGTAAGGGGTTTACCACCTATTCAAGCACCAATAATTTCATGTGAAAGTTGCATTTTTGGGCTAGCAACATAGGAAAAACTTTCAAAAGGAAATGTCATATACAACTTGGGCACCTTTAGAAATTGTGCATACAGATTTATGTGGTCTGATGAAAACACCATCATTAAGGGGGGGCATATATTTTCTAACATTCATTGATGACTATAGTAGAAAAACATGGGTTTATTTCCTTAAACACAAATCTGAAACATTTCACAAGTGTAAGGAATTCAAGGCATTGGTTGAGAAACAGAGTGGCCTATCTATTAAGATATTAAGATCAGATAGAGGAGGAGGATACAAGTCAAATGATTTTTTGGAGTATTGCAGGTATCATGGAATAAAGAAGTAGTTCACTACAAGATATACACCTCAACAGAATGGTGCTGCAGAACCGAAGAATCGTACAATAATAGATATGGGAAGAAGCATGTTGAAAGGAAAGAATCTATCTAATGAATATTGGGCTGAAGTTGTAGCTTGTGCAGTGTATATATTGAACATGAGTCCAACAAAGATTGTGAGGGACATGATTCCTCAACAAGAATGGAGTGGTAAGCATCATAGTGTTTCTCATTTTAAAGTGTTTGGTTGCGTTTCATATGCGCATGTGCCTAAACAAACAAGGAGTAATTTGGATGATAAAAGTGAAAAATGCATTTTCATTGGTTATGATGAACAATCTAAGGCATATAAGTTGTTTGATCCTATAACCAAGAAATTCATTGTAAGTAGAGATGTATTCAAAGAGGAAGAATCATGGGATGAGAATGTAGACAAGACAATTACAGGTACAACAATACCATATGAAGAACAAAGAGAAAAAGGTCAAGGAGAACAATCAAATGAGCAAGGAGGAATACCATCAAGAATTCCACAAGAAGAAAACTCACAAAGGAAAGTTGAGAAAGGAGAAACATCAAGCCCACAAGTAATTTATGACTCAAATCCTACATTTGAATCACTAAGATCAAGATTAAGAAGAAAAAAGACTAGAAGCTTGCAAGAAATATATGATCAAGGAGATAGGATAGATTTGCAATCCAATTTATCTCTATTTACTCAAGATCCTATATATTTTGAGGATGTAATTAAGGAAGAACATTGGATTGATGCAATGAATGAAGAAATGGAATCTATTAAAAAAAATGATACATGGGATCTAGTTGATTTACCTAAGGAGAAAGAATGCATAGGTGTGAAATGGGTGTATAAAACTAAATATAAAGAAAATTGAGAAGTTGAAAAATATAAGGCAATATTAGTAGCTAAAGGATTTGCACAAGAATATGGAGTTGATTACAATGAAACATTTGCATCTGCAACAAGACTTGACACAATTAGGATGGTACTAGCTATTGCAGCTCAACACAATTGGAAAATTTATCAAATGGATGTCAAATTAGCCTTCTTGAATGGATATTTAGAAGAAGAACTCTATGTGCAACAACCACCAGGATATGAAGTAAATGGAAAGGAAGACAAGGATTACATGTTAAAGAAGGCACTTTATGGATTGAAACAAGCACCAAGGGCTTGGTATAGCAGGATAGATTCATACATGATAAAAAATGAATTCATAAGAAGCACTAGTGAGCCTACACTATAAACCAAAGTCAATGAACAAGGTTAGATCTTGATTGTTTGTCTATATGTTGATGATTTGATCTATACAGGTAATCTCTCTATTGATATGTTTAAATCAGTAATGAAGAAGGAATTTGAGATCACAGACTTGGGGTTAATGAACTATTTTATTGGCATTGAAGTCACACAAAATGATAAAGGAATTTTCATCTATCAAAGTAAATATGTAAAAGATGTTTTAAAAAGGTTTAGAATGATAAACTGTAGTCCAGTTTCTACACATGTGGCAGTCGGCACAAAACTAAGTAGAGAACAAAATGAGATGGATTTTGATTTAACCATATTCCAAAAATTGGTTGGAAGTTTGATGTATCTAACCGCAACTAGGAAAGATATAATGTATGAAGTCATTTTGATCTCTAGATTCATGGATACACCAAAGACCTCACATTGGAAAGTAGGAAAAAGGTTATTAAGATACATTGCAAGGACTATGGATCATCGCATATTGTATTCCACTTCAAATAATCTGCAGTTGGTTGCATACAGAGATAATGATTTTGTAGGAAGCATTGATGACAAAAAGAGCAGATCTGGATATGCATTTCATCTTGGAACAAGAGTTGTGGCATGGGCATCAAAGAAGGAACCAATAGTGGCAATATCATCATCAGAAGAAGAAGCAAAGTATGTAGTAGGTACATCAACAACATGTCAAGCAGTTTGGATGTGAGGAATATTGAAGGACCTAATGCACAATGAAGAAAATCCTACTACAATCTATTGTGAGAACAAGTCCACCATTGCACTGTCAAAGAATCATGTTTTTCACAAGAAGACAAAGAATATTCAAAATAGATATCACTTCATTCGAGAACTTGTCAACAAAGGAGAACTCATCCTACAACATTGCGTATCAAAGGAGCAACTTGCAGACATATTTACAAAGGCTTTAGCACAAGACCAGTTTGAGTATTTAAGAGAAGCATTGGGCATTGTAAAAATTGACGTAATTAGTAGTAGAAATTAGGTGGGAGTGTTGGAAGCATTAATTTCTCTACCTACCTACCTACCACTGACACTTCAATTGTTTTCTAGAGAATTCCATCACCGCCATATCCCACTGACACTCCATCCTTCGTGAATGCTCCAGAACTTCCAGATCCTTCCATACTCTCTATAAATACAAAGGCGATGTAACCATTTCATTCATTGAGCAATAAAAATTTGTTTTAGTGTATTTTCTTGTGTTCCTTTGCTTCTTCCCACACATATTTGGCATGCCCGAGTATGATAGTCATTCTTTGAAGCCCTTCAGGCAGATGCTCTTCTGTGAGGGCCTTTGGCCTTCCAGCAAAGAGAGGTTTATGAGCTACAACATTTGAAATCCGACGATCAGACAATTGCTCATGAATTTTTTTATGTTGCATTATCAGTGCCTTCAAATGTTTGATGGCGATGACTTAGTCAACCACTGTTGTCTTTATGAGGCACCATGCCTTCCAACGTTGGTTTGGGTGCCATTCTTTGCCAGGAATTCTGAATTCTCTGAGAAAGTTAGTGTCGACTTAGGTATAATTTTAATAGTAAATTAATATCATGCTATTATATAATATTAATCATAATGTGTGGTGCTCTCTTTTATTCACGTGACTGTTTGTTAATATCTCATAGAATCATAAGTTTGACAAATGTAGCAGTGGTAAAAATAATAGAACTAGGTAAGCTTTTGATACATGTAATGAGAGAGGGGGTGCATCCAAACAGTTTTCATACCGAGTCCGAAAAATATCCTTGAAGAAAATCTTTTACCGAAACTCATCTCTTTCCACGTCGTAAAAATATTCTCTCCAGATTCTCTACTATTCTAGAAAATTCCTTCTCTGAAATTAGTATTCTATTGTAAAACACCCTCACCAAACAAACTGTTATAAATCAACGTTCCATTATTTAATTAATCACAATGTTCGAAGAATTATTATTACGATTCTAATATAAGATAAAACTATTAAATTTAATATAATATAAAACTATTAAATTTAAAATCACAAGAGCATTATGGATTGTGGAGTTTGAGCTGTGGAGTTTGAAATGAATCTCTAGGGCTCTATGTTCCACCATTGGAATACAAGATATTCAAACATAAAGAACTATTTGGGTGGAGTCATCTCGAGTTTAAACAAATACCTACAAGCACTTGACACATATCAGGTGCATGTATCACTTCGCTTTTTTTTAAACCAACAATGTAAGGCTCATGCCAAGTAATTACTACATGAAATGGAAATTTTGAATGGGACCTGTGATGTGTATTATGAACACCTAAAATTTGTACACTCATACTTACATTACATTTAAATTAGATAAAAGTTTGCAGCTTGTGTTACAAACAAAGAGACGTTGAGCTAGGAAGTAAAAACAATAGAGAGAGAGAGATTCATTTAAATTTTTTATGGTGCACTAATCCACCATATCAACATTGTAACTTTATCATAAAACACAAGGGCATGTGAGTGTTTAATGGTGTAATTTCTCTTTCATTTACTTGTTTGACTGAGTAGATTGATATGCATCATAAATTCAAAGATTATATAGGAGGATATGCATTTATTATGTAGGTGAAGGATGAAGAATTCTAGAGAAATATCTATTCTCGTGTATTTGGAATTTAGTTTTATGTATGCATGTGAAGAAGAGCTCAAGAGGTCCATTGTTGTGTGTGTATACTCTATTTTTTAAATGCTTTCCTCTGCTTGAACTTGAACATTGTATCAGAGCAGGAGTAAGACTCTTTGAATATTGGAGAGCAATTTGCAAGCTATTACATACAAATTTAAATCTTGATAAACCCACAATAGGAGGAGTGTTTCAGGGAAATCTAGTGCCAAAATTGAAAGAAAAACTCTTCAAAAAATTTGTTATTTTGAGGCAGTCACCCCCTTCCTTAGTACAGAGAGAGACCAGGTATGTTCTGTCACTATTATCCAGTTCAGAAGGAGTGACCAGTCTCTTTTGGTCACTTGGTCTCCCATAGAAAGTGAAGAAAGTGAGACCAACTTCCTGAAATCGCGCCCAGAAGGCAAGACCAACTTCCCACTCGCGCTTAGACTGTGGAGAAAAGGAAATCAAGAAATAAAAAAGTTTTTGGGTTTTCTTTTTTAATAGAAGAAAATCCATCTTGGTCAACATTTAAGTGAGAAAGGGGCAGTCATCTTTCAACAACAGATTCATGGCATCTAGCAACATTCCAATGCACGTGCGAAGACAAATTTTAATGGGTAAGAACTATGATGTATGGTCTATTAAAATTAGAAAATTTCTTCGGTTTGAAGATTGTTGTGAAGCAATAGTTAATGGGTTCAAGGAACCAGATCTGGTAAATGTACAAGTAATGATGAACGTGCAAATAAATGCACTTGGAGAACTCAGGAAGAATAACAACAAAGCCCTATGGCTCATTCAACAAGGGTTAGATGAATACATTTTCTCCAAAGTTGCAACAAAAGATCATGCCAAAAAGGCATGGGATATTCTCTAAATATCCTATCAAGGAACATACAAAGTCAAAAATGCAAAGTTGCAGACACTCAGGAAGAGTTTTGAGACTCTATAGATGAATGATTATGTTTATGTGTATCATTTCATGACCCACGTCACGAGCATCGTGAATTAGCTACGCACACATGGAGAAGACATTCAAGAGAAGGAATTTCTTGAGAAGGTACTTTGTAGCCTTCTTGAGAAGTTTAATATGGTTGTAGTTTCCATAGAAGAGTCGAAAGACCTCTCAACACTCACAATTGAAGAGCTCATGGGATCTTTATTAACCCATGAAAATAGGTTCAGTCAAAATACTAAGTATTTAAAGAACACATTTATGTCTCAGTCCTCTGTAAGTAGAGGCACGGGTTGAGGGAATAGAAGCAGAGGAAGACAAGGAAAAATACACTCTCAATCAAGAGAGAGGTCAACTTAAGAATATTCATAATAGAGTGAACAGTAGAACAGAGGCACTCTCAAAACCACAGGGGGAGAGGAAAAAATTTTAATCATTCAATATGGATTGACAAATCAAGGATCCAGTGTTATTATTGCAAGAAGTTTGGTCACTACGAAAGTGAATGCAGAAAGAAGCAATAATATATGAATAGGGGCAGAGAAAATGTTACCAACACTGAAGAAGGAACATCTGAATCAATGTTCTTCTCATGTCAATTCATAGAAGAAGCAAGAAACAACCATGATCTCTGGTTGTTGGATAGTGGCTGCAGCAATCACATGAGAGGTAAAAATGATTTTTTTTCTAGTTTAGATAGCTCTGTCACATCTCAAATTAAATTGGGAGATGATTATCAAAGGAAAGTTTTAGGCAGGGGTGTAATTTATGTATTGACCAAACAACATGAAAAGAAGGATATTCTTGATGTTTATTATGTACCTGGTCTTAGACATAATCTCATGAGTGTAGGCCAGATGAATGAACATGGCTATAGAGTTAGTTTTGAAGGTTCTAAGTGTACAATCTTGGAGAAACCACCTAGTAAGAAAATCATAGCTACAATACAAATGACCAAAAATAGAATGTTTCCTTTGATATTGAGAAATGTAAATTTGTCAAAGTCATATGCCCAAAATGTGTCAATCTCATATGAGACTTGGCTATGGAATCTTAGATATGGTCATTTATCATTTAGTAGTCTCATTCTTTTGCAAAAGAAGTATATGGTCAAAGGTTTTCCCCTTATAAATGAACAAAAAAAACTCTTGTGAAAGTTGTATTTTGGCCAAACACCAAAGGGATAATTTCCAAATGCTTCCTACAGAGAAAAAGAACATCTCAAGCTAGTGCATATAGAACTTTGTGGTCCAATGCAAACTCAACCAATAGGAGACATCTTTTATTTTCTAACATTTTGATGATTTTAGTAGGAAAGCTTGGGTTTATTTTCTCAAGCACAAATTATAGACATTTGAAAAATTCAGAGAATTTAAATCTTTGTCAGAGAAACATAGTGGAAAATACATCAAAGTACTTGGATCAGATCGAGGAGGTGAGTATGACTCTAAAGAATTTGCAGTATATTGTAGGAAGCATGGGATCAATAGATAGTTTACCAAAAGATATACTTCATAGCATAATGGAGTAGCTGAAAGGAAGAATCAAACAATAATGATAATGGCCAAAATTATGTTGAAGACCAAGAAATTGTCAAATGAATATAGGGGTGAAGTAGTGACATGCTCAATCTATATTTTAAATCTGTCACCAACCATAAGTCTAAAAGATCAAGACCCTCAAGAAGTATGGAGTGGTATGAAATCAAATGTTTCTCATTTTGAAGTTTTTGGTTGTGTGGCTTATGCTGATGTTCCTGAAGAGATGAGAAGAAAGATTGATGATAGAAGAGAAAAATGCATATTTGTTGGATATATTGAATAGTCTAAAACATATAGGATGTATAATCCTATTACCAAGAAATTGATAGTAAGAAAATATGTAAAATTTCAAGAAGATAAATCTTGGGATAACCAAAAAATTCAAATACTTGTAGATCAGATTCCTTCTATATAAGAAGATAAGTAGGTGCAAGCTACAGGACAACAAGCTTCTCCACCAACACTTCCAATATTGAAAGTACAAGGCCAAGGATAAAAAACAAAGAATAATTCATCTTCTTCTTCTAGCAATGATTCAGATCCCACTATAGCAAATTTGAGGAACCAAAAAAACAGAAGCTTGAGAGACATTTATGAGCAGAATGATGACATGGATCAACAAGCACACTTTTCTTTGTTATCCTATCAAGTACTATACTTTAAAGAAACAGTCAAGGAAAAAAAATGGGTTGATGCTATGAACGAAGAAATTGAAACATTTGAAAGAAACAACATATGGGATATTATGGATCTCCCTACAAGTAAAACAAACATTGGAGTTAAATGGGTGTATAAGACAAAATTCAATGAGAAAGGAAAAGTAGAGAAGCACAAGGCAAGACTTGTAGAAAAATGGTTTTCTCAACAACTCAGTATTGACTATGGAGAAACATTTGCTCCAGTAGTATGTTTAGATATTGTCATAGCAGTTTTTGCAGTTGCAACTCAAAGAAAATGGCCAATCTATCAAATGGATGTTAAATCATCCTTTCTAAATGGCATTTTACAGGAAGAATTTTATGTGGATCAACCACCATGATTTCAAATTAAAGGTAAAGAGTATAGATTGAAGAAAGCATTGTACGGCTTGAAGCAAGCTCCAAGAGCTTGGTACAGTCGCATTGATTCCTATTTTCTTAACAATGGATTCAACATGAGCAATAATGAACCCACACTTTACACAAAAAAAGATGAGAGAGATAATATTTTGATAGTTTGTCTCTATGTTGATGACATGATTTATATAGGAAATTTGTTGTTGAATGAATTCAAGGCAGCCATGCAAAGTGAATTTGAGATGACTAATATTGGTTTTATGAAATATTTTTTGGGAATTGAAGTTGAGCGATCTATAAAGGGAATTTTTATTCAGCAAAAACATGCCACAAATATTTTGAAAATGTTCAAAATGAACAAATGCAAGCCAATAGATACACCAATTGCAACAGGTACAAAACTAAGTAAGAAAGATTAAGAAACATCAATTGGTTATACCTTGTATAAGAGGATTGTAGGAAGCCTCGTGTACCTTACAACTACCAGGCCAAATATTATGTATGCAGTGAGCTTAATTGCGATATTTATGGAATATCCTAAAATCTCTCATTGGAAAGTTGGAAAAGGAATTTTGAGGTATATTGCAGGTACAACAGATTATGGAATTTGGTATTCCAATTCAGAAGATGATTCACTTGTTCGATATACATATAATTATTTTTCAGGTAGCATTGATGATAGGAAAAGTACTTATGGTTATGCATTTCTGTTGGGTACACGTTCAATTTCATGGGCTTCAAAGAAACAACCCATCGTCACAATTTCTTTAGTAGAAGCAGAGTATGTGGTTGGAACTTCAACATCTTGTTGTGCAACTTGGTTGAGAATGATCTTTAGTGATCTTGCACATGAAGAAAATGATCCAACTCCTATATTTTGTGACAACAGTTCAACAATTGCATTATCTAAAAATCATGTGTTTCACCGCAACAATAAACACATTGATGCTCATTATCATTTCATCCATGAGATTGTCAACGATGGTAGCATCATGCTACATTTTTGTGGTTGGAAAGAACCATTAGAAGATATCTTCACCAAACCATTGGGAAAAAACACTTTTGAGTTTCAAGGACGACACTTAGGCATTGTTTGTGATCATGTTTGTAATGGTCGAAATTAATGGGGGGTGTTGAATAGTGTAATTTCTCTCTCATTCACTTGTTTGACTAAGTAGATGGATATCCATCATAAATGCACAGATTAGATAGGTGGATATGCATTTATTAGGTAGGTGAAGGATGGATAATTGTAGAGAAATATCTAGTCTCATGTATTTGGAATTTAATTTTATGTATGAATGTGAAGAAAAGCTCAAGAGTGTCATTGTTGTATGCGTGGATACTCTATTTTTTGAATGCTTTCCTCTGCTTGAACTTGAATAGTCAGGAGAAGATCATCATCAAATTGATAGCTAGTATTATCTTATATTTAATGAATATGAGAACTGCAAGTAATTATATTCTCTTATCTGAGTCACCTTCTAGGGAAGTTCAACCCCTCCTTTCCCTCAAGAATTCATTGGGATTATTTTTCTTTATCCATGATCCCACATACTATTCGATCTGGTTTGGCATGAATCTTTTCACTTGTTTGGTTTGGTTGTGTCCATATGCAAGGGTTTAATGGGACACAATGCACACTTCGATCTTCCAGGGGAGGGAAGAGAGGATAAGAGAAACATTCCACCAAAAAATAACGTTGAGGAGAGTGAGGATGCCCCCAAGGGTGTGGATGGTGATGTTAATAGTCAGTGTCTTCTCCTTTCTATGTATACACTTTTCTCCTTTCTATGTATACACTTTCACCAGGTGACAGAGCTCATTCATTGCCTTCTCTGACATAGTGATCTTGTTGTACTTGATGTTGTGTGAAAAAGTTAAATAGTATCACCCTCGGTTAGAGCTAAGAAGTAGAGTGCGGGATATAAGTTGTTTAGGGAAGTTAAACAGTAGCTCCCTCAACATGTTGGGATGTTGGGAATCTCTGATGCTTACGGGAACGATATGCCATGATGGAGATATCCATATGCAGAATCTAGGAATATTTCTAAATCAATAGGAAAGTCAAATTTTTAGATGTAACTCGAGATAACCTCCATGTGATGACTTCACAACACACATGGCTATGGATTTATAATGCTACTTGTATCAACCCTGGTCCTCGCTTCCCAGTTGGCTTTGGCATAGGCATAGTAAGGATTATTATCATATGAAATTGTAATTATTCGACTTACCATGTCAGTAGTAAATCAAATGGTCTTATTAAAGTCAAATGATCACTAAATTGTACCTAGAATCAAATTCTTGTCACATAGCATTCAGCGTTGATAACAAACAAATTTAAATACTTTATTACATTGTTTGTTGAATGAAAAAGTAACCGGAAATCCATATGATATTTCTGCATTTGAACTTCCACACATGTCGAATGATGAATTTTCTATGGATTTTTAGTACTCCCGTGATGATTAAGAAATTTCATTGGCTAACGAAGCATCCATCTTAAAATCTCAAGTTATTCAAAAGTTTATGCTGAGAAATTTCATTGGCTAGCGAAGCATACATCTTAAAATCTCTAAGTTATTCAAAAGTTCATGCTGCGAGGAAATCAACACCAAATGAATTTACATATTCCCTAGAAACATAAAATATATTTTTAAGTTCATGTTGTGGCGAAGTCGGCAACAAATGAATTTACATATCCATAAAAATAAAAATTAAATTTTCAAGTGAAAAACAATTAGCATAATTGACGTAAAATAATTAACATAATTCACTTGCCTAACAATTAACATAATTCACCTGTTTGTATTCTAGATTCAAGATATGAATCAGTATTTTAGGTCAAGACATGAATTAGAGTGGGACTAGCTGTTATTTCCTTGGTTGAATAAACATTCTTCTGCAATATAGAAAACCTTTTCTTTATGAAAACAAAGGTAAGATGTGGTAATTACATAGTTATTAGGTAAAGTTGTGTAATTCCTTATTTATGAAAACAAAGTTAATATGTGATGATTACATATTTATTGGATAAAGTTGTGAAATTCACAATTTTGGAATTCTGGTATTTTGTGTTGCAGTATCTTATTCTACCTGCACAATCAAAATTACAATCTCTTCCTCATGAAGAGTCTTAAAAACAAGGAGTTAAGTGATTGTAAAAGAATCACACCCAATAAGCTTCAGATCCTGTCCAATTAAGAAAAGTACGAGTAAAAAAAAGATTTCACAGCCAAGAAGAAGGAAACGATCTATTTGAAATACTCTAGTTTAAATAAAAATAAAAGTAAAATAGTTACAATGGAACTCTATGAGAACATCTCAGTGACACATTTTTGTCGTAGATTTTGAAAACATAAAAAACACTACAGAATAACTCTATGAGAGAGAATACGTTGTAGAATATACATATAAAAGACAAGACAAAACTCTGTTCGCATAAAAAAACACACTACAACACAATTCTGTGAGCAGAAATAAAATTGTTGTAGATTAGAAGAGCAATTATGTTAGCCAAATAAAATCGATGTAGATTAGAAGAGCATTAGATTTTTTTTTTCATAAAAGATAAGATGAAAAATGAAATAAATAAACACCCAACAATTGCGTTGAGGAACCAATGCAGCCCATGAGTTAAAAAAATGGAAAATTTCACCCAAACACTTAGCAGTTTTTAAATTTACATATGGAGTTCAAAACCGTCCATGTTCCCATTGCATGCCTAAACACTAGAAATTGCTTCCTTGAATCTCCCCCTTGATGTCAAGTTTTTAATTCCCAAGAGCATTCTAAGATTTTCAAATCTATAATTTGGAAGAGCCTTAGTAAAAATGTCTGCGTCTGCGAGCTGAACTTTAGATTGACAAAATTCATAAGAAATGAATTGTTGTTGTATAAGAATGAAATGATGTTGACTATCAATATGTTTTTTCCTGTTGTGGAATATTGAATTCTTTGTGATGGATATTGTGCTTTAATTGTCATAATAGACTTTGATGGGCTTATTGACTTCCATTTCAAAGTTTTCAAACAGTCTTTCCACCCAAATAGCTTGTGTAGTTGTTGATGATTTTGCAATATACTCTTATTCCGTTGTAGATAGAGAAACAATGGGTTGTCTTTTGCTGCTACAAGAGATAAGCTTTCATCCATAGAGAAAAAAATATCCAAAAGTACTTTTTAGATCATCCAAGAAACATGCACAAATCTGTGTATGCTATAACATTGGAATCATTAGTAACATTATAAAAAAATCCAAAAAAATTGGTACCATTTACATATCTAAGAATTATTTTGGCTATCCGCCAATGAAACTCATAAGGTTGATGCATGAACCTAGAAACCACATTCACAATGAACATAATGTTTGGTTTAGTGACCATCAAATGCATAAGAATGCTAATCATAAATCTATAAAAAGCGACATTACAAAGTAGAGTTTCATATTCTTTGATCAATTTACTCCCAACAACTATGGGAGTGCTCACAGGTTTACAACATTGCATGTTAAATCTCTTCAACAATTCTTCATTATATTTGGATTGAAAAATGGATATATCTAGAGAGACTGATCACAAAGATCATCTATAAATGGGTTTCCCTCATGAACCAAAACTAACAAACTCCGGTGAAGGAGATTGCACCTATACATAAAATGTGGATCGGGATCCTTAAGTGGATATGGTCGACCACTATTTTAGTGTGAATTTCAATGTAACTACATTTTAAATAATAGTATGTTAGTTAGGGGCAACTGAATCGATCTAATATTGGTAATCAGACAAGTTAGATTGTTTTTGGAGATGAATTGTATCCCTGTTGTATATACTCTATGTTTTTCTTCAGTTCACGATGCTAGAATGCCTCTATGAGAGTGTAATTTACCCAGTCTAACAATGGTATTAGAGCGACTAGGTCCTAATTTTCTTCTTCCCTGTGTGAGAAGTTGTCGAGTTAATCCCATAGCCTCATTTCCAGCTCTGTTCAGGTCAAAGTGGGCTACTTAGATCACACTCGTTCTGTGTTTGCTTCTCTGTCTGTTTTTCTTTACTCGGAACATAGTCTCTGTGAAATTCGCCTCATTTAGTCGTATAAGTTAGCAGGTTAAGAGGTTCCATCGCGCTCTTTTTTTTGTGCAGAAGTGTCCAACGTGGATCGATATCCCTGAAGGAACGATGGACCAGTGGTTTAGCCCCTGATCATGAGGTGGTATCAGAGGATTCAAGTGCTTGTCAGAAAGGGATAACCATACCAAAACAAAAGTCGTGAATTGCATTTGCATCCCAATCACCCGGTGGTTGGTATTGGAGATCTTGGTCTACTGGAATTTTTTTTTTATTCAAATGCGTTGACCAAAATATATATACGATTTTGCAGTCTAACAGTTGAATTCGATCTGGTATAGAGGTAACTGAATTATGAAAATCTTTGCACAATGCACAATGCACAATGATCTTTAACATGCATTATTTAGCCTCGATTGTTGGCATAGTTATCTCATGAAAAGAGAACTATAGAGAATGGGAAAGGAAGTTTCAACACACGCTAATCTTGAATGATCTGTGGGATGGAATCTTCAAAGGGGAACCAAGGACATTTGGAAATCCTACAACACTAACAAAACCAACATCCGATAAAGAATTGGAAATCTGGTTGAACAAAGACAAGAAGGCGTATGCTTTGATAGCTACTACAATCAATGAAGAGGTGAGTAGACACATCATCTCTGATAAAACTTCTTAGGTTGGACTTAAGAAACTAAAATATCGTTTTTACTCACACTCAAAACTAGAATCCAGTAAATCATTGTTGAAATTATTCCAAATGGAATTAAAAAATAATGACCCCATGGTTGTAGCTTCTAAAATTAAGGATTTCATGTATAAAATTTAAAACTAGACTTACCACTCACTTCCTTTATTAAATTTCTTTACCCTGCATATTCAGACTACCTTGAATCCATTCAAGTTAGTGGTCGATTAAAAGATCTATCCTTTGACACCTTTGACACTCTAGTTGAGAAAATTGCAGAAAAAGAAAAAGCATTTGGAAAGAAAATAGATTCATCTGGTGAACATTCTGCATTTCTTTCTCATAAAGGGAAGAATCAATCAAAATACTCTTCTAACGAAGAAAGTGATAGGAGAGGAAGAGGCAGAAAAAATTATTGAGGCGGGGGTAGACATAGTCAACCTAAAAGACCATATATTCATTGTAATCGATGTGGTAAGAATGGGCATGATGTAGAACATTTTTGGGCTTTTTGGGATTCAATAAAAGAGAAGCATGGAAAATAAAAAGAGACCAAAGAGAAGAATTTCGGAGGCAAAACTTCATAATATGCACATTTTAGTGTTGCAAAGTGTAACATTTATTTCAATAAAACTTTCAATACAACACATGGAAGAATACATGGCTGCTTGACATAGGCAAAACTAGTCATATGACCTTTATAAGAGATATCTTTGAATATTTAAATGACAAGGTACATGGTATAATATATTTTGTAGACAAGTCCTCTCACAAACCATGGGGAACTGGTACCATCAAGCTTAAAGTACCTAGATTTCTTGATTTTGTATTGCATGATGTTCTTTATCTTCAAGAGTTGCAGATAAACCTATTGTCTCTTGTGCACATTAGAAAAGAAGTTCATTACATCCACATATTTAATGGAAAAGTGGAGATAAACAGATCCTTTCACAATCAAGTCATTATGAAGGTTGGGAAGATGGGAAATTGTTGAAGATGAATGGATCATCTATCAGAACTCAAAAATTTGCATACATTTATGAGCATGAAGAAGCTACCTTGTCCTCTACTATATTATGGAATTCTAGATATGGTCATATCAATTATGACGATTTGAGAATGTTGAAAAAGAGTGGTGTTTTTGGGTTTCCCAATATTCCCAAATATTTGAAACAATATGATGCTTGTATTCTGGGCCAGCACAATAAGCAACTTTTTCTTGATTCAAAATTTAGAGAATGTAAACAATTAGAGTTGTTGCACTCTAATTTATGTGGACCTGTGCCTATTTTGTATGCAAATTAAAATAAATATATCATGACATTCATTGATGACTACACCATAATGTATTGGTTCTATTTGTTAAAAGAAAA
>JZKD02S1732427.1:401924-412796 GCA_000966675.3 Picea glauca
CACTTTCAACAACAGAGGCAGAGTATGTTGTTTCTATAGAGGCTAGTAAAGAGATGATTTGGTTACAAAGGTTTATGGAGGAATTGGGAAAGAAGCAGGAGAACAACAAGTTGTAATATGACAGTCAGAGTGCCATTCACCTTGCAAAGAACTCAGCCTTACATTCGAAGACTAATCATATAAAGTTGAGGTACCACTTCATACGATCTACCTTGGAAGATGGAAAATTGAAGCTAGAAAATATACACACTAGCCAGAATCCTGTAGACATGTTAACAAAGGGAGTAACCAGGGAGAAACTGAGTTCTTGCTCAATTTCAGTTGGTCTTCAAGAATGAAGATGAAAATGAGAAATTTGCCAGGTCCAAGAAGGTTCAGAGTCCAACATATATAGCAGCGGTGGAGTTGTTGAGATCAGTCTCCAGGTGGGATATTGTTGGTTGTGGATCCTGATTATCTTCCTGATTCAAAGGTCCTTTTTTTCAGCCATGTTTATACCCCATGAAGTATTTACACCCCAGAAGTATGTACACTCTTCCACGCGGGGGAGTGCAGAGGGGGGGTACCCCCTCTACGGGGTCCGGGGAGCCTATCCCCTTGACTGGGGGGTTTGGGGGCAAGCAGGCCCCCAACGGGGGTTCGGGGGCAGCGTCCCCCGATGGGGATTTGGGGGCGAAGCCCTCGAAGCAAAAATTTCCCTGTAAAAGTATATTGTAATTTCATTGTAAATCTGGACCGTTCATTATAAGGTCACAGATCTAAAGGTAGAGATTATGTTAGAGTTTTTTGCCCTAGAAGGAAACCCTCTTTTATGAGGGAAATGTATCGCGGCTATGGATGGTGGTGAATATTATATTTTGAGAGAGGAGACTGTGAGAGAAAGAAGAGGAAGTTACAATGGGTTTTGTTGTAGGTTGTATCCCTTCATTTGTTGGATATCAATAAAGGAAGGACCTGGCAATTTCTCTGGTGGATGTAGCCCACACTGGGTGGACCACGTAAATCTGTGTCTCTCTTGTATTGTGTGTCTTCTGTGTTTTGTTTCTGCATTTGTTTTATTTTATTGCTCCACGGTTCTGTTTTTCTAACACGCATATGTCTTGCATGTGATTCTTTTCTGACATGCACGTCTTCCTTACACATGTTTCTTTTCCTGCATGTGTGTATGCCTTACACGTGTTGTTTTTCCTTAGAACCGAGCCTGCGCCCAACAAACAATCAAGAGCTAAGGGATTTGGCGCTTACAAGTTATGTAGTTTAATGGTTACTGGACTAGGTATTATTGGTTAGGGGATTAATGTTTAAGTTCTTAGTGCATAGGGGTTTATGGATTAAGGGATTAGGGATTAGTGAGAAGTGTTTAAGGGTCGATGGCTTAGGTTCAGTGGATTTAGGGCTTTGTGTTAAGATATTATTGAATAAATAAGGTTGAGGGATTAAGGGTTAATTAGGGATTAGGGCTGAAGGATTTAAGGGTCAATTGATTAGGGGTTAGAGGAGTTAGGGATTTGTAAGAACTCTCTTGAAATTTCATGGAATCTCTTCCAACACACCAATCACCAATGCCATCCACTGATGTCACATAGTGAGCAGTGAATGGGGCCAACATTGAAATTTCTTCAAACAATTACTACATGCATTGAAATTTGACACAGTTAGAATAGACACATGCCTTAACGGTATATGGTGGTTTCAATACTCAAGGATACATGATTTCCCCACATAATCTTTGAGATGGTCCAAGTTTTCATCAACGTTCATCATCTAGTCTCATTTTCATCATTTTCCATTCAAATCTATGGAATGCTTGTTGAAACACTCTTAAAATGTCATGGATTAACGTATTCCAACACATCACCAATGTCATCCATCACTATCGCACGATGAACAGTGAATGGGGTTTATCACCATATGCACATAAATAGTTAATTAGTTGAGGTGTTGGGGGTTAAGTGGATAGGAGATTTGAGGATTATGGGATTTAGGGATTTGGGGTAGATGGATTAAGGGTTAAGAGAATTAGGGATTATGTTTTAATGGATTAAGAGTCAATAGATAAGGGATTTGGTGCTTATGGGTTACATAGTTTAATGGTTAATGGCTTAGGGATTATGGGCTATAGGATTAATATTTAAGTTCTTAGGGAATAGGGGCTTATGGATTAAAGGGATTAGGGATTAGTGTTTAAGGGGGTTAGGGTATTTATATCTTATGTGTTAAGGGATTAGTGATTAACTAAGGTTGAGGGCTTAAGGGTTTAGGGATTATGGCTTAAGTATTTAAGGGTCAATGGCTTAGGGGTTAGGGTTTAGGTCAAAATTTTACATGGTTAGAAGAGACATATGCCTTGATGGTATGAGAGGGTTTCAAGAGTCAAGGATTCTTGACGTACCCACATAATCTTTGACATCCTCCACGTTTCATGAATCTTCATTATGTGGTCTGATCATTTTCATCATTCATCATTCCCATCTAAAAATTCTTGGTTGGAACACTCTTGAAATGTCATGGAATTTCTTCCAACACACTCATTTGTAATGTCATCAACCAACCCAACACAATGAGTAATGAATGGGGCCAATGTTGCAATTTCTTCAAAATGTGACTGTATGCAATGAAATTTTACATCGTTAGACTAGGAGAATGCAATGACGATATGGGAGGGTTTAATTAAGACTCAATGAAATCATTGAGATTGATTATTGATGTAATTTTGATATGAAATAGGAAAGTAAAATTGAACTTTAATTTATTAAATTTTCACCTAATTCTAGGTGATTAAAATATTTTATTTTGTTTAATTATTTTATGTTTAGTTCTTAATAAAACATAATAAAATATTTATGCCCAACATTAAAATGAAAACAATATAAAAATAATGAAGTTAAAAAATTTTGTTATTCAAATCATTTTGAGATACTTGCATATTTAATTAATATTTTATTAACTTTTGTGTCTTCATGAACATATGTTGATATAAAATGGATGGAGGAAGCATACAAGTAATCCTTTTTTTTCTTCCAACAATTCATACCATATCTTGAACACTTTAACGATATTGCAATAGGTAATTTGTATTGACACAAATAATGCTGAACCATTTCAAAGACTCTTCCATAAGAATCATCATTTTTTAAACATGGATTACAAATAATTCTGAAATCTAGAAGTCTTGGTCATTAACATCATTGTCTGCAATAATTTCATCTAGTGTATCATTGTTAATGTTCATATAATCTTTCAAGTAGTTAATATTATCATCATCCTCATCTTGACTTGCATCATCTTCGTCGTCATTGAAATTTGATTATAGATCATGCATATTTTTACCAAATGTATTTGATTCATCATTTTGTATACCATCCATATTGTTGTCTTCCATAACATCATCTAACTCCGGATTGTTGTATTCTTGTGTCTGAACATAACCGTCTTCATCATCATCATGGATGTTAATTTCCTTGATGTTCTCTAATCCATCTCTCTCATTTTGTGTGCCATCATTGTTTTCCTTAGTATCCACTAATGCATCGTCAAATACATTCCTTAATATTGCATCATAATGTATGACAAACAACCATTTCGGGTCCAGAATATCTTCATAGAAAAATACCTGCACATGAACAAGTACATACATATATTAGAAATATGTTATAAAAAAATTGTTGATTCATAAACAAATGTATATATTAACAATAAACAATTTATTAATACATTATTGATCACTATCGCTTATTGCAGTTTGAGTTAAAGAAATACCCGCTCACAATGAATTGGTAGAACATAAGTCTCATTATCCTCCAGTAGGAACCTTGAGGAATCTATAGAAAACAATCCACTATGGGTATCATGTCTTCGTGTCCTCTCAAATTATTCATACCATCTACACTTAAAAATACAACATTTAAAAGAGAGATAATCCAACTAGCTAATTTCTTGTATTTTCCCAACATATTGTAGATTTCCTTCAATAATATTCTTATCTTTTGAGCTTGATCAACTGGATTGCTTGAAGTCAAACATGATGCGACAATCGAAGGATCGTCTCTTTACATCTACACGTTCTACACGATAATGTTGACCATATTCCCACATTATTGGATATTTCCTCGCCTATGAAATACCATTTATTTTGGTTAAAACAAATAAAATGATGAATATTAAAATAGTTAATAGTATCAAAACTGTAAGGAAACAATATTTTGTAAAAATCCAATTGTACCTTTCTTTCACATACTCTAGACATGTTAATTTCATCTTTTGTTATGTTTGAATCTATACCCGCATCTTCTATTTGATTTTAAATTTGTTCAGTAACCCATTCCAGTGTTCAATCTTTTCCCCATTCCCCTTGTAGATCAGTAGGAAATAGGGTATTCCTTGGGTTTTATCTCTTATATTGTCTCCTTGCTTCTAACACTTTTTTTTTTTATCATACAAATCAATCCATTTGTTCATAAAGTCCATGTGGTACATAATGAACTTTTTGAGTATATCACTTTCGTCTACAACTATTACATGTCAGCAAGTTTATTTCAAACTTCAAAGGCCATTTTTTTAATTTGACAAATAAATTATAGATTAAATTAGTGATTGAGATAAAAACAACCACAACGAAAATGAGTTTACTTACTAATTTATACTTTAACACCATTAGATTGTGGTTTTTCTCCATCATTAATATCTTATGCTCGTTCTTTATCCTAGAAGTGTGGCCCATATTAGAAATCCTTACCAAGGAATTCACATGGGAAGAAAAATGCTTTATTCAATAAATACCCTTCAGCCATGCAACCCTCTTGATGTGCCTTTTTTCAGACATATATTTTTAGATTTTTCATATATCTCTCAAAGAAAAACATCCACCTCATTAATATGAAACTCGCCAATTCAATGTCATCGAATAGGCACATAAGTTAATGGACTTGTAGTTCTATGAAACTTGTAGGGAGATCCTTCTCAAATACAAATACAATTTCTGCAATTTTCTTCTTCCATTTTGGCACTTCACATTCATGGATCTCCTTGGATGTCACCCACCTAGTATAAGAATAGTAAATTAGTATGAACCTTTAAGAAAAAATTAAAATGAAATACAATATCTCTATGTATCTCACACATGAACATTCCATAAAACATACCTTGCAAATGTTGACAATTCACTTATGGAATTCCTCAAGTCAACGGTAAGACATGAATCCACCCTAATTGCCAATGGCATGATATGTTGTCAAACACATTTTTGAAAGGTCATTAGTTATTTTTGTCACACAACAGAATATAAGAATATATAATTTATGATATATAATACCTTCATAAAATTATGAAAATCATGTGTTTTAAATCCTGTGATATGTCCATCAACTGTAAAAGATTTATCCAATGATGAAACATATACAACAGGTGTTCTTATTGAACGTATGCCATTTTTTATTTGGTATAGCTCTTTATTTTTCAAAATTCATGGAGCCATGGATGATTTTAGGGGCTAAATTTCGCTCATGGGCTAATTTTCCATGGTTTTTCCAAAAATTAGATTCGCTATTTTAAAAATGATTCACCCAAATTCTATAGGATAAAATTATTTTACATTAAAAATCGCCAAAATTTTATAAAAACTATATCAAATCCTTATAAATTTGAATATTTTTACAAAAATATCGCCAAACATTTATAGTTGGCATATGAAGGATTAGTAAGATTCACCAAGGTTTCTACATTTCAAAACAAATTTCCATCCTTAAAATCATCCCTACACGGAGCTTCTGCATATGATTCATTTTTCATGTTTGGACACAAATATTTTCTATCTAATTTTGTATGCGAAAGAGCAATATCTCTCCTCGAAAACACAGTGTCCTTCTCTTTGACTGATATATGTCGAAATATTGAATCTGGGACATTTTTGAAGATGTGCATAGGATCTAGTAGGTGAGATATTAATATATCCTTCTATTAAGGGAGATCATAAAATGTGGATTTACTTTTCATCCCTTCTGGCATCTTAGTTATAACGTGTTCCATTTCTTCAATAGAATCACCCCCATCAAAAAAATCATGCCAAGCTTTCAATTTATCATCTTCATATTTCTTAATCAAATCAGATGGAACCATAATCATGGGAGGGCCTTTATTTTCAAATTTTCCATCAAATTGATTCTTATGGAGGTTTCTAAACCTATGATCTGGTGGTAGAAAAACCATGTTGTTTTCATAAATAAATTTATGTAGATCTTTAGAATACCTCCCTTGAAATTGTTCTACACATATTGGACATGAAAATATCCCCTTTGTTTGAATCCATGCAATTCAATAAGTAAGTTTAATAACATTCAAATAATAGTATAAAACTGAGTATGAGAGTTGGGATGAAAAAACACTATTACTGCAAATACATAATTTTTTTTGTCTTACCGGAACAAACACCAATTCCTGGGAAATCATGAATAGTCCAACATAGCACACCATACAAAATGAAGGACCTATTTGATGGATGATGTGATATTCCATGCATTCTTATGATTTTCCATAGTAGTTGCATCTCATCAATAAAAGGGGCAAGATAAACATCCATGCTTTTAACTTGAGTTTTTCCTAGAACAATGAGAGTCAGCATAAGGTGCTTCTTTCTAACACTAATCCATGCGGGAATATTGTATACTATCAATCTGACTAGACAAACACTATAATTTGATCTTATGAAATAAAATAGGCATACTCCATCAATTGCAAGACCAAACATGATACTACGGGGTTCATCTTTGAATTTTATTGGTCATTTTTCCTTTATGTGTTTCAATGCTTTGGAGTTGTCCAGAATTCACATGAATCCATATTTACGCCTATTCTTTTCATGCCGGTCCATCAATTTTGCAAGTGACTTGCAATGAAACATTCGTTGAAGTATAAGTATAAATGGCATTTGACATAAAACCTTATTTGTAACTGTAGGACCATGTACATATATATGATATCTCTTCTCTTTGCATACAGGGAATTCTACCTTGTATTGATATTCATCTCTGCATAAAATGAAATCATGTATACATGAATGAATTTTCTTATATTCAACCCCCAACTAGACCAACAACTAACATGCCTCTATGCAAGTTGATGGAAGCACATTTTCTTCAGGAAATATTTTGGTTTTTAGCGCCCTATAAGATTTCCAAAGATTATATCAATTGAATGCTTGACTTATGATGAACATCTTTGATATGTCAATATATATTACGACTATTCATAAATGAATTATGTACACCAATTGACAATGCATTGTAAGAAATAGATTTCAACTCACTTCAGTAGGGTGGTGAATCCTTTGTCTGACCAACCAAATAGTGACTTGATTTCTAATAATATTAATGTGCAAGCCATTTTTGAGGTTCTACTTGCACCGTATTTGAACATGGGTGTATTTTTTGCTTGGTTGATTGAATATTTCATGGTGTTATCATGAACATTATGTTGGAGGTAATTACCCATACTGTCATTGTTACTATCATCCATATGATCATTTTTTTCATCATTGTTTCCATCCCCAAAGAAACCTATAAGCATTTCATTCAATCCTTCTTCATGCACTGCATTTTCACTATCACAATCATCATCAATAAGGCTATGTGGCATGTCTTCAGTGTATGCTAATCTCATTAGCTGTTCAAATTTCTCATGTGGTAGAATTCTCTTTAAATATTCTCTTTTCTCCTTGGTATGGTTTAAAGGATGGTTTGGATCATCCCATCTAAATATTAATAGCCCAGTTGGATCTTGGGTATTATACTAGTCCTTATTTCATCATCATATTATAATTATCAACAAACACAACCATTATTTAATGTTTGGCAACAATTGGATAAATCATAAATGTGTCAATTTCAAATAAATATAATCAAATATGGATTAACAAATTATAATATAAAAGGTATGAACAAATATACATCAATATAATAGTCTTGACCAACCTCTTTTTCAGTGCAATTATCTTTTGTGTCTAGAGGATCCATTGTCATATCCTCTTCCACCCACTGTGTTCTTTGTGATTTAATAGTTTTAGGTCCATGCCCACATACATATGCTTTTCTTTCTTTTTCTAGTTGAACGCTTAGGTTGTGCACTTTCTATAATATCCATTCGAGATAATCAACAACATTCCTCATAATTTATTTCAATATTAGATCATACACTATAAATTTTATTAAGATTGTGAAAAGGGATGGATGTATCACAAAATTCTTCCTAATATAAGTCAAAATTTGATTACCTGTTGTCCTGCAACATCCATTGTGTACTTATTTCATATGACACGATCTATTTCCATGGTCTCGTATATCCCCTATAATACACAACATATTCCATGATGTTTAGTACACCAATTATATCATTTCAACCAATATGTTATCCAACACAAAACCTCACTTTACTCATATATTTGACATATTCATACAACATAGTTTATATAACTTTATCTCTTCTATATTGTATCATTTGTGAATTCATAAACACCATACTCCTTTGGTTCAGGTTGATTTGTCTTCTTACCTTTATTGTATCTACAGATTTTGTATCTGATTCTATGGCCACACACTTTCCTCTCATTCATTTAATATGGATACATCGTCCACATCCTCTATCCATGGCCTCCTCTAGATCTTGTAATACACAACAATGACATTAGTCACATAACATCTATGCACCAAGAGAATGTTGTTGATATTATATTGTTAATATGCTTGCATTTCACAGTCCACCGAAATGGTATGAAATTGGTATGAAATGGTGATTGTCTATCATTTATCATTTTGAAGAATTGGTTTTTGTGCATGCCAATTTGGCATGAACAACAACCTTATTGATTGTTGTGCACATAATGTTACAACCTTCTACAAAAATCAGCATATGATGATAGGATTGTAGCACACTATGTTCACTATATTACACCAGAAGACCAATAAAAAACCTTAGACATTGGTGTAAATGATATACATGAACATATTTCGGGTCTCTCTAAAAATGAAAGGCATACTAGGATTAATATTGATAAAATTGAATTCAGTGCAAAAGAGGAATGGTCATGTGTTGATATGTGTACTATAGAATATCAATCAACAAATGGAAAAAGTGATCATGTTTATTATAAGAAAGCACATGATATACGCACATCGTGTAAAGGATTCTTGGCGACAAAGTGGTCTCGATGGTGTTACTGTTTTATCAACCCATGTTATTACTCCCTGAGGAAAGGATAACATTATTTGTGGCTCAATTCTTATTGCTAAAACTCGTTCCCAAACTAATGTGGATGGGCCTCCAGTCTGTCTTCATTATTCTATAGGCTTTTCTATCATCGATCATAAGAAAGGGGTTTCTAACATAAAAACACATATGTATATGGAAGAATCATAGGTCTCAACAAATTAACATGGCTCTATATATATATGTGAAAAATTAGAATCTTGAGTGGCACAGTATGTGGAAATGCATCCTTATTCTGATTATAAAGGGTTGATGTATGGAGAAATTGTAAAATTATCTCTTTGATCTGCTAATGGGGGTCTTGTTCGATGTACTTTCAAAACCATGATCCCATAATGGAAATGTATCATTGAGATCATGGGATCATTTGTTGGGAAGCATACATGGATGGGTATCATTTGAAAGCCTGAAATGGTATTAAAGACAAAGAGCAATATTTGATTGATAATAAGCCTAAGGTGTCAAACAAGGTAATTGGTTTGAAGCTTCTTGAGATAAGAATAGATTTTTCTAGTGGGAATAATAACATTGAAAATAACAATTCACTTTGGCATATCTTCTAGAGAGAAAATGTACTAATCATGAATTCAGATGCATTGAAGATATGGTTCATCTTGCTCATGATCATACTAATTTCATAAGAGAAAAAAAATATTATACTATTGAGGGACTAAGTGAAAGGGTTGATAATTCCACATTGTATCACTACTTTTATTTAGAGTGGAATAATTCCAAGTTGAGTATTCAAATGAATGTTTTTTGTCTCAAGGCCAAGCAGTTAGCCTTCAACCACCATATGTAAGGTAGCTAGAGAGGTAGTGGGGGGGGGGCAGAGGGCCCATAGTGATAATAGTGGAGGCCATTCCATGTAAGGTGGACTAGGTCCACTATATTATTAAATAAGGCTCACTATGGTAGTTAGATATAATAAATGGGTAGTTAGATATAATAAATGCAAGAGGAATTCTTAGAAGGTTCTACTTCTAGAAGATTCCTCCTCTAGAATGTTCTTAGGTGATGGTAGCAATATATAAAGAGGTTCAAGTAGTGAAATGGGATATGAAGAGAATTATTTTATTTGGAGCGGTAGCTCAATCAGAGAAATCCCCCTCGAAGAGGCAAGTGAACAGGAGAGGATCCCTTCCATAATAGGATCCATTGTATGGTGTTGCCCTACCCTACGGGTTTTGATATAATAAAGTGGTGGTTTTTCATATTTTTATTCTATATCTATTGTCATTCTTTTGTATTCAGTATTTGGTTCTCAACAAGTGGTATCAGAGCACTTTCCTTGACATACATTGTGGGAAAATATTTTTTATTTATGCATATTTTTGTTTGGAGAAGAAAAAAAGGGCCGCGACATGTTGGAAGATTGGTTGTTGTCATTGATGTCAAACCTAGTCATGGGTTTTGGACCGCAAGATTGATGAAGGTATTTGTACATGAAGGAAAATGCACATGCAGATACAACACCCATGGATGGATAGTATACATCATATTGTTTCCGGTGGTATGTGGCACGTCACGTGGATCCTGATGGTTGAGGAGAAATGAATTTTTGAATATGACAAAGTGAATTGTACATGTAGGCCCTGAAGATAATTAAAGAAAAGA
>JZKD02S1732427.1:412846-431538 GCA_000966675.3 Picea glauca
AACTCTTATACTATTGTTCATTTCTCATTGGATATAATTGAATGGTTTAAGTATAAGTTGAAATTTTTTTTTAAATTGTACTTGATATTGATTCACCCCCCTCTCAGTATCAACACGACATTCCATATATTTTCGGTATATTTCCATGAAAAATTTGTAGAAACAGGTTGTATATATGATTTCCCCTTAGAAAAACACCCAAGTTTTAAAAACAATTCATCCAAAATGGAGTCCAGGAAGTCAAGATATTGAAGTTTTAAAATCTGCAAATTTTCAGGGTTTTTTCTGTGGGTGGCGGCGTGATTTTTTTTATTTTTATCTGTAGCAGTTGGAGGCTGAATTTTCCCAAACAAATTACAGATATGAGTTCCTCTCACAATTTCACCCAATTTCAAAAAAAGAAAATCAGTTGAAACGGAGTTCGGGAAGTGAAGTTATGAACTTTTTAAATTCAACAGTTTTTTAGGGTTTTCCAGAAAAAGCCACGATATTTTGTCGTAACTTACTGTTCTATTTTTTGGGTTTTTTCATGACAGTTGTGGGACCGAATATTTCATAGGGTGCTTAGATGTTTATTTCCTCTCAAGCCCTCAAAGAAATTCTTGAAGCGTTCAAATCCCAATTGTATGACACATTGAATGGAAAATTGGATGTCTTTAGAGATGGCCTCAATGATAGGTTTTGTAGTATTCAAGCTTCATTGGATAGCATGTAGGAGAGATTTCTTATGGTGGACATCTAGGATGAGTATAATCAAGAAGTATATGCTTGGTATGATATTGATGCCGATTACGATGATTGGTATATGGATAATTGTCATTTTTGGGATGAAAACCACTTCCATATTTTATTTGATGACTCTACTCCATCTTCTATAGAGAACATCAATGTACTACATCAAGAGCTAGTTATGATTACCAGCGTCTAGCCTGCATATTCTACAATGGTATTGTTCCTTCCAGATTTAGCGCCGACCCTTTCCCACTATGTGGCTAGATATTCTTATTTGGATCCACATGATAGGTGTTAGTATTGGGAGAATCATTTTCAATTGGTTATTGGGTGTCGATATCTTTCGTGTGGAGTTCACATGAGCACTTGGACATGGGACCCTGATTTACAATGGCGGTTGGACTACTTCAACATGGTGGCTTCCATTTCTCAATGGGACCCTGGTTCTCTAGTCTACTTCAGCACTATGTTCCACACTTAACCATGGGACCCTGGTATATGGTTGTACGTCAAGCATTTAGGACAATGCTTTCATAAGGGGGATGGGATGTAAGGTAGCTAGGGCCCATAGTGATAATAGTGGAGGCCATTCAATGTAAGGTGGACTAGGTCCACTATATTATTAAATAAGACTCACTATGGTAGTTAGATATAATAAATGTAAGAGGACTTCTTAGAAGGTTCTACTTCTAGAAGATTCTTCCTCTAGAATGTTCTTAGGTGATGGTAGCAATATATAAAGAGGTTCAAGCAATGAAATGGGATATGAAGATAATTATTGTCTTTGGAGCGGTAGCTCAATAGGAGGAATCCCCCTCGAAGAGGCAAGTGAACAAGAGAGGATCCCTTCCATAATAGGATCCATTGTATGGTGTTTCCCTACCCTAAGGGTTTTGATATAATAAAGTGGTGGTTTTACATATTGTCCTTCAATATCTGTTGTGGTGCTTTTGTATTCAGTCTTTGGTTCTTAACACCATAAGTATATTAAGGTTCATGGAAGCATAATTGACTCATGAGTTAGAAGGGAATAGTACAATGTACTATACATTATCAACGACCCTACACATATTGAGTTGAGAACCAATCCATTTATCAAAAAAAGTGAGAATAAATTCTATGCTATGACTAGAAATGATAATAAAATCCAAGATAAAAACATTGCACTAAATGAGGTTAATATCATCATTGGAAGGCATCATCCTGTAATAGGTATGAAGGACATTACACCCATTCTTATTCAAAATGTTTTTTTTTATAGAATTTGTAGGATGCTTGAAGATATAGATTTATCCCTTAACAACAATGTTGGAACACAATTAGTAAATGATATTCTTCTTCATATTTTGGGACAAAATTGGAATTTATGATGTCTTTACAAATTTTGTAAAGCATTCCCTATATGCTATAGGAAATATGGTAACAATCCTTTCATATTTAAAAACCAAAATATTTTCATGTATTTACAACATATGGGACGAATGTAAACCCACATATAACATCCTCCCTGTGCCAAATAATCAACCATATAGTTAAGTCCTCAAATAAAAATTTCAACAAGAGGAACTGCTATAGAATTATGCACTCTCAGGTAGAAGCAAAGGAGAAATCTAATTATTATTAGAAAGATAGGAAGACATGTCATGGTTTTATAGTGACTATAACGTCCCTCTCCAATGGTGGATAAAAAAATATTGTAGCAAACCATGTTCGTTTGTGCATATGTTGGAAGACACTTTTTAATTGCAGGTACCCAATCCCATGCTTAGCCCAGAAGTAATGGATATTAGAGTCAATGAACATTGGAGTTTGAATGTTTCTTTTTTTTCAATGTTGACCAAACACAAAGGAAAGGGTCATTATATTGATGAGGTGCTAAGGTCATTGCATTCTCTCTCTGATTTTTCCTAGTACCAACATCTTGCACATATAACATTAGGGTAGGAAAGGAATAATCTCCCTTAAGCATTATAATAGAATGAATAAGATCCCTTTAACATTAGACTTGATTTAATGTGTTTTAGGAATTGTTAGCTTATGACTTGCATTGTAAAAGCCATATTTTAATGTAAGTGTGATGTTTGTTTGGATGTGGATATCATTCTCATATTTATATGTCATGCCTTTCCTTCCCTCAAATTACTCATTCAAGTGATGGAAAAATTGTTGACCCCTATTGTCTATCCTTTATCATTTTGAAGAATTGGCTGTTGTGCATGACAATTTGGCGTGCACAACAGCCCTATTGGTTGTTTTGCATAGAATGTTACACTAGAAGACCAATCAAAAACCTTAGACATTGGTGGAAATGATGAACATGAACATATTTATGGTCTCTCTAAAAATGAAAGGAATACTAGGATTAATATTGATAAAATTGAATTCAAGGCGAAAGAGGAATGGTCATGTGTTGATATGTGTACTATAGAATATCAATAAACAAATGGAAAAAGTGATCATGTTTATTCTAGATACTTTGCATACTTATGGGGCATAAAGAAAAAATATTTTCATGGAGTGCAAAGATTACTCCTACTATCGCATGACCAAAGATTCACTTTCCTTTTAACTTGTTCCTTCTTCCTTGGTTTATTTATTTCAAGGTTTGATGGATTAGTCCTTATGTTGTGAATGGAGCATGGATTGTAGAGCATCAACCTCCCCTCCTTTGAGCCATGCCTTTGTGTAGCTTAAAGATTTTCATAACCTTTTTCTTTCACATTTTTCCAAAGGTTTATATGGCCTTTTAAATATGGAATGGGACAACATCCAAGGATACCATGGAATGGGACAAAATCCAAGGATACCATGGAAGTATCTTGGTCTCTAATTTTCATGTGTCAAATTCAAATATTCCAATAGGCATACATGGGCACAATAATTATGCATTTTTAGATCTTGGATGATAGTGATAAAAAATTACCTATATGGAAAACTACATCTTCTTACCTCGTAACCAAATCTTAAGAGGAATTAAATTAAATGGAAATCCAATGATTGCATAAGGTTTCTCACCTCAATAGATTATATGGATATCCATTAGTTATAAATTTTGTTATGGATTAGAGAGAGCACCTACAAACAAAGAGCTTCAAGGATTGAGGCACCTCCATGGAGGGGCTTTGAGTGGTATCTTTCAACTTACCAAGACAACACTTGGTCTAAAGGAAACCGTGAATGACCAAACGTTTCAACCACCATCAATCAAGTTAGGAGGGGAGATCATGGATCAAGCTTTCCCTCAAGGTTAACCACCATCAATGAAGTTAGTAGGGGAGATCATAAATCAAGCTTTCCCTCAAGGTTAGAGTCTTCGCTGGGTCTTTTTTCTTCATGCAAGAAGAGTCAAATACCAACAAAAGGAAATTACAAAGATTCACCTCAATTGATTATATGGATTAATCGATGCTAAATTGGGCACCATTAGAACTGGATTTAGAACCGTCCAGTGGACAAAATGAAATCAACTTGGGGTGCTAAATCCGGCACTAATGGCACCCAATTTAACATTGATTAGTAAAGGAAAACAAAAATTATAATAGAGCCTGCACATAGCACACAATTTATTATTCACGATTTGGATAACATGAAATTTAAGAAAACATTCATGCAATAGAGCCCATGCGCACCGAAAATAAATATTTTGTGCATTCACAAATCTCCATTCATGATTTTAGATCCCACATGGAACCAAAAGCATGCATTTGTGCATTCTCAAATCACCATTCATGATTTTATATCTTGGGTGCACCCAAAAGAAAGCATGTACACCAATCTACAAGTAATCTCATGTTCCCATGCATTTAAAAAAAACTCTCATACCCAAACGAACCACCCAGAGAAAAGGAAGGGGAATGTGTGGGAAGATCCTCACCCATAGAAACTGAGGCAGTTGATCGACGCAATGGAATAGTAAGAAGGTAGAGGAAAGTGGGGGAAGATCCTCACCCAAATATACATAGGCAGTTGATTGACGCAAAGAAACAATAAGAAGGTAGGGGCAAGCACGGAAATATCCTCACCCACAGAGACAGAGGTAGTTGATCGATGAAAAGGAATAGTGAGAAATCTCGTTGATGATCTATATCCACCCACATGATGAACAGTAAGGAAAAGTAAGAAAGAACCACCCATAGATGATCTATATCCACTTGATATTTTTGACCCGTAGCTAGTTGAGTGATCTATAATCCCAACAATTGTTTCAACACATACAAATCAAAGAGAAGGGATTTTCCACGGTCTGGAGGAAAACAATTTTCCCTATGATGCCAAAAAATGTCAAGCGACATAGGGAAACGAGCAAAGGGATCCGATTCTTTCCATAATGAGGTATTTCATACTCAATTTATAGATTTTTTCATGTTTCCACTTCTTGTTTGAATTGTTTTTTTTGGTTTTTTATTTCAAAATTATAAAATAAGAAATTTCATCTATATATAAATAGGGTTTATTGTTTTTTATTTTTAAATTTAAAATAAGAAATTTATTGTACATATATAGGGGCATGACCCAGAGAAACTGAAAGACACAATGTCTTCTATATTGGGGGTATAAGCAATGGAGGTACTAGAAGGTATGGAATTGTCTATGCTTGCCAAATATGTGGAAGAACGATCTACTAAAGGCACTGAAATAGTCCAACCAGACCAACCCTCTCAAAGGGAATTGATTGATTCCCCATCAATTCCTAGATCGTGCAAAATATCAAGGTGAAATTCAATCTCAATAACCTATAAGAATGTGGAATAGGGAGTAGAGACTCCCAATGTACCAGCCAGTCCTAGGTCACGGATTTCTTGCACCACTAGTACATGTTATGCATATTGCATTGGTACATAGGAAACCAAGGTAGAATATGAAGTTTTCTCCAGAAATATCAGAATGATAGATGTCAAGAAAGTGTACATGCATAGTTTGAAGGAATCATGCCTTCAATGCTTCAAAGGGAATCTACATATTCCATTCTCTAAGATACGCTTTCAGCTTCAAAAATCAGTCATCAATGACATGGAGACTGAATTTGGGATAGGTTGGTTAGTAAAGTAGATAAAAAAACAAATGACTCAAAATTACAAGATATTTCATTGCAAAAAAAAAGAAAAATATAAAAGGAATTACTCCCGATCTAAGGAACAAAAGAAGGCCAATTGATGTAAGTTTGAAAGTATGGAAAGAGTTCGTAAAAGCATATGATAGAGAGGATGCACGGAGGAAGTCCGGTGAGGAGAGCATATAGGTATTTTAATTTTTGACACTGGATTATTTCAAATTCATTAAACGATTTTTATATTTTATTGGTGCATAATTAAATTGAATTAGGTTATGTTTCAGGAAAAGGCCTCGAAGGGCAGGCTTGCCAAATTTCGTGCCACACATCATAGTGGGAAAATAGGTTTATAAGCCTTAATAAGCAAGTTTGTAAGTCCTGGGAATATCTGAAATGATAATTTTTAAAAATTTTGTACAAAAAAGTAAATGATTGCATATTAATTACTTTAACTATTCCATCTGCCATGTTTGGATAGGAGAAACAATATGGCCATTATCCATCACATGACGAATTCGAGATGATACAGGACAAAAAGTGGTCTGATTTTGTTATCTGGATGGAGAATAAGGTATCATTAGTTGACTTTCAATAACTTAGTTGGATATTGTTATGTTAATATGTCAATTTTCATTTCTTGTGTTGAGGTGTTTATTTATGTGTAGCTTGAGTTAGAAGGCTCTAGTGCAACTATACAAAATCTTTTGGCCACTTTTCTCTCTTTCTCTTATAGAGTCTTAGAAGAATTGCATGGTCAAATAAAATAAAAGTTTGTATTGATCATTGTTTCCCTTCATGAGCTTATTGTTCCTAATGGGATTGACATGGCTTGATAATAACAAGGACTAGCGTCCTCTAACTCAAATCCCCTATCATATTCTCACATTCATCCTTCTTATTTGTTGGTGGGGTAAATATAGAATGTATCTCTCCATTTTAAGTAAATGGTGTATTTGGAGTGGATCACATCCCTAGGCATTTAGGTATTTTATCAATAATTGGTAGCTTAGAAGCCTTGTTTATATTTTTCCATATATTTGATGTCCTTGAAACCCATGGTTTGGATCATGGGAAATACCTGTTGTTAGGTTTATATTTTTCATGTCTTAGAAAAATCATATTCATCCTCATCATTATCATGTACATCATCATGATCATAACCCCCTTCTCCTCATCTAAAAGGAGGAATGTTCCCAATTACACCATGCCTCGGATCGACGAAACACTAGTTATTTTGGAATCCTGGCACCATGTTCCATCTAGGGGGACCCCTCTCTTATGAATTCGTCGCCTATAAAAATGTTTGTTAAAGGATCTCTGAAAGTAGGGTTTAACTCAGGGAGGCACAATTGAAATCCCTCAAATGGGGTAAACTTTAAAATCCCTTATTTCGGGCGATTGTGGGCACTGTTTTCATGTGGGAGTTGGTCATACACACCTTCTATAACTTACAAAACTTAGTTACTTCTCCCAGTTCTGATTATGTGCCCTCGAACCAAATTGTCATTGTGTCCTTGAATGACTTCAGGAGGCGAGTTGCAACTCACCATAGCACCAAAACCATGCGTCGGATCGATGAAACGCCAGTTCTGTTGGACTCCTGGAACCGAATTCCAGATAGGAGAGCCCCTCTCTTGTGATTTCGTCACCCAGAAAAGTGATTTTTAGAAAATCTCTGGAACTAGGGTTTAGGTTAGTGAGGCATAATGAATATTCTACACAGGGCATCAAATTTCAAATCCCATGTGTCAGGAAATTGTGGGCATTGGTCATATTGACCTTCTCGAGCTTACAAAACTCAGTTACGTCACCTAGTTGTGATTTTGTGCCCCCCAAAACAATTGTCATTATGTCCCTGAATGGCTTCAGGAGGTAAGTTGCAAATCGCCATAGCACCCAAATCATGCCTTGAATCGATGAAACACTAGTTCTTTTGGACTCCTGGCACTGGATTCTAGCTAGGGGGACCCCTCTCCAATGATTTCGTTGTCCAAAAAGGTGTTTGTTAGAGGATCTCTAGAACTAAGGTTTAGCTTTGTGAAGCACAATGCAATTCCAACACAGGGGGTCAAATTTCAAAGACCTTGTGTTGGGAGATAGTGGGAACCATGGTCATGTGGGACTTGTTCATACACACCTTCTGGATCTTACAGAACTCAGTTACGTCTCTCGATTGTGATTTTGTGCCACTATACCATATTTTCATTGTGTCCCTGAATGGACTCAGGAGGCGAGTTACAACTCGCCATAGCATCCAAACCATGCCTCAGATCGACAAAAGGCCAATTCTGTTGGAATCCTGGCACTATATTATAGCTAGGGGAACCCCTCTCAATTGATTCCATCACCCATAAAAGTGTTTGTTAGAGGATATTTTGAACAACAATTTAGCTCCATGAGGCATAATTCAAATCTGACACAAGGGGTCAACTTCCAAAGCCCTTATGTGTGGAGATTGTGCACACTGTGGTCATGTGGTATTTGGCAATACACACCTTCCAAAGCTTACATAACTTAGTTACACCGCTCGATTGTGATTTTGTGCCCCTAGACCAAATTGTCATTGTGTCCCTGAATGGCCTCAAGAGGTGAGTTGAAACTCGCCATAGCACCCAAACTATTCCTTCGATCGATGAAACCCTAGTTATGTTGGAATCCTAGCACCAGATTCCAGCTAGGGGGACCCCTCTCCTATGATTGTGTTGCTGAGAAAAGTGCTTGTTAGAGGATCTTTGTAACTAGGTTTTATCTCAGTGAGGCACAATGCAAATCTAACAAAGGGGGTCAACCTCTAAATCCCATGTGTCAGGTGATTATGGGTATTGTGGTTGTGTTGGCGTTGGCCATACACACCTTTCGAAGCTTACGAAAATCCGTTACGTCGCATGGTTGTGATTTTCCACCCTCAAACCAAATTGTTATTATGTCCCTGAATGGATTTAGGATTCAAGTTGCAACTCACCATAGAACCCAAACCGTGCCTCATATTGAAGAAACACTAGTTATGTTTGAATCCTGGCACCATATTCTAGCTAGGGGGGGCCCTCTCCTCTGATTTTGTCACCCATAAAATTTATTGTTAGAGGATCTCCATAACTATTGTTTATCTCAGTGAGGAACAATGCAAATACGACACAGGGGGTCAAATTTCAAACCCCCTGCATCGGGAGACTGTGGGCACTGTGGTTGTGCGGGCATTGGTCATACACACCTTCTGAAGCTTACGAAACTCAATTATGTCATCTAGTTGTGATTCTGTGCCCCCGGACTAAATTGTCATTGTGTCTCTGAATGGCTTTGAGGCTATTTGCAACTCGCCATAGCACCCAAACCGTGCCTCGAACCAACAAAATGCTAGTTTTGTTGGACTCCTGAAACCATATTCCAGATAGGGGGACCTGGAGGATCTCTAGAACTAGGGTTTAGCTCAATGAAGCAAAATGCAAATCTGTCATAGGGGGTCAACTTTCAAAGCCCCTATGTCGAGATATTGTGGGCACCCTGGTTGTGTGGGCGTTAGTCATACACACCTTCTGAAGCTTACGGAAATTAGTTACATCACTTGGTTGTGATTTTGTTCCAGTGGACCAAATTGTCATTATGTCCCTGAATGGTTTCAGGAGGCGAGTTTCAATGCGCCATAACACCCAAAATGTGCCACGGATAGACAAAATGTCAGTTTTGTTGGACTCCTGGCAGTGGATTCCAGCTTGAGGGACCCCTCTCCTATGATTTCATCACCCAAAAACGTTTTTGTTAGAGGATCTCCAAAACTAGGTTTTAGCCCAGTGAGGGACAATGAAAATACAACACAAGGGTCAACTTTCAAAGCCCCTATGTCAGGTGATTGTGGGCACCGTGTTCATGTGGGAGTTGGTCATACACACCTTTTGGATCTTACAAAACTCAGTTATGTTAGTCAGTTGTGATTTTGTGCCCTCGGACCAAATTTGCATTGCGTCCCTAAATGGCTTCAAGAGGCGAGTTGCAACTCACCATAGCACCCAAATCATGCCTCACATCAACATAATGTTAGTTCTGTTGGAATCCTGGCACCATATTATAGCTAGGGGGACCCCTCTCTTGTGATTCCATCACCTATAAAATATTTTGTTAGAGGATATATAGAAATAGGGTTTACCCTAGTGAGGCACAATGTAAATCTGGCACATGGGGTCAACTTTCAAATCCCCTACATTTCAAGATATTGTGGTAACCGTGTTCATGTGGGAGTTGGTCATACAAACCTTCTAGATTTTACGAAACTCAGTTACATCTCTTGGTTGTTATTTTGTGCCCCCGAATCAAATTGTCATTGTTTCCCTGAATGGATTGAAGATGTGAGTTGCAACTCACCATAGCACCCAAACCATGCCTCAGATCGATCAAACGGCAGTTATGTTGGAATCCTGGCACTAGATTCCTGCTAGGGGGACCACTCTCCTGTGATTCCATCGCCCAGAAAAGTGTTTTTTAAAGGATCTCCAGAACTAGGGTTTAGCTCAGTGAGACACAATGCAAATCTGGCAGAGGGTGTCAACCTTCAAAGCCCATGTGTCGAGCGATTGTGGGCACCTTCTTCATGTGGGAGTTGGTCATACACACCTTCTAGACCTTATAGATCTCAGTTATGTTTCTGAGTTGTGATTTTGTGCCCCCGAACCAAATTGTCATTGTGTCCCTGAATGGCTTCAGGAGGCATGTTGCAACTAACCATGACTCAGATTGATGAGACACCGGTTATTTTGAACTCCTAACACCAAATTCTAGCTAGGGGGGGCCTATCTTGTGATTCCTTCACACATAAAAGTGTTTTCTAGACGATCTCTAGAAATAGGGTTTAGCGTAGTGAGGCACAATGGAAATCCAACACAGGGGGTCAACATTGAAATCCCCCATGTTGCACAATTTTGGGCACCATGGTCATGTGGGCATTGGTAATGCACACCTTATGGAGCTTACAAAACTCAGTTACATCACCCGGTTGGGATTTTGTGCCCCCGGACAAAATTGTTAGTGTGTCTCTGAATGGCTTCAGGAGGCGAGTTGCAACTCGCCATAACACCCAAACTGTGCCTTAGATCGATTAAATTTTAGTTTTTTTGGACTCCTAGCACCATATTCTAGCCCCCTCTCTTGTGATTTTGTTGCTCAAAAAAGTGTTTTTTAGAGGATCTTTGAAACTAGGGTTTAGCTCAGTGAGGGAGAATACAATTGCAAATAGTGGGCACTGTAGTCATGTGGGTGTTGGTCATGCAGATCTTTCAAATCTTATAGATTTATTTTATGTCCCTCGGTTGTGATTTTGTGTCCCTGGACCAAATTGTCATTGTGTCCTTGAATGGCTTCAGGAAGCGAGTTGCAACTCACCATAGCACCCAAATCATTCTTTGGATCAACAAAATTTCGGTTGTATTGGACTCCTGGCACTAAATTCCATCGAGGGGGACCCCTCTCCTATTATTATTTCTCCTAGAAAAGTGTTTGTTAGAGGATCTCCATAACTAAGGTTTAGGTTAGTGAGGCACAATGCAAATATGACACAAAGGGTCAACTTTCAAATCCCCTGTGTTGATTATTGTGGGCACTGTGTTTGTGTGCGCATTTGTCATACACACCTTCTGGATCTTACGGAACTTAGTTACGTCACCCTTTTTTTATTCTGTGCCCCCAGACCAAATTTCTATTATGTCCTTGAATGGCTTTAGAAGGCGAGTTACAACTTGCAATAGCACACAAATCGTGCCTCATATTGACGAAAAAATAGTTTTGTTGGACTCCTGGCACCGGATTCCATCTAGGGGGACCCCTCTACTGTAATTTCATCGACCATACATGTGTTTCGTATAGGATCTCTAGAACTAGGGTTTATCTTAGTGAGGACGAATGAAAATTTGACACAGGGGGTCAAATTTCAAACCCCCTATGTCGGGAGTTTGTGGGCACCGTGGTCATGTGGATTTTGGTCATACAGACCTTCCAAATCTTATGAAAATATGTTACATCACCCCCTTGTGATTTTGTGCCCTCGAACCAAATTTTCATTGTGTCCCTAAATGGTTTTAGGAGGCGAGTTGCAACTCGCCATAGAAGCCAAATCATGCCTCGGATCATTGAAACACCAGTTTTGTTGGACTACTGGCACTAGATTCCAACTAAGGGGACCCCTCTCATCTGATTTCATCTCCCAAAAAACTATTTGTTAGAGAATCTCTAGAACTAAGGTTTATCTTTGTGAGGCACAATGAAAATCTGACACAAGTGGTCAACTTTCAAAGCCCCCATGGGCGATTTTCAACACCATGGTCATGTGGGAATTGGTCATACACACCTTTTGGAGATTACGGAACTCATTTACATCACCCATTTATGATTTTGTGCCCTCATACCAAATTGTGATTATGTCCCCGAATGGCTTCAGGAGGCGAGTTGCAAATCTCCATAGCATACAAAACTTTCCTTAGATCGATGAAACATCAGTTCTATTGGACTCCTAGCACTAGATTCCAACTAGGGGGACCCCTCTCCTTTGATTCTATCACCCAGAAAAGTGTTTGTTAGAGGATCTCCAGAACTAGGGTTTAGCTCAGTGAGGAACAATGAAAATCCGACACATGGGGTCAACATTCAAATCCCATGTGTTGGGTGATTGTGGGCACCGTGGTCATGTGGAATTTGGTCACACACACCTTTAGGAGCTTATGAAACTTGCTTACGTAACCCGGTTGTTATTTGGTGCCCCCAGACCAAATTGGCATTGTGTCCCTGAATGGCTTCAGGGGGTGAATTGCAACTCCCCATAGAACCCAAACCGTGCCTCAGATCAATGAAACACTAGTTATGTTGGACTCCTGGCACCATATTCCAGCTAGAGAGACCCCTCTCCTATGATTCTGTCATCGATAAAAGTGTTTGCTAGAGGATCTACAGAACTAGTGTTTAGCTCAGTGAGGCACAATGCAAATCCGACACGGGTGATCAAATTTCAAATTCCCTGTGTCGGGATATTGTGGGAATAATGGTCATGTGAGTATTGGTTATACACACCTTTTGGAGCTTACGAAACTCAGTTACATCATCCGGCTGTGATTTTGTACCCCCAGAACAAATTGTCATTGTGTCCTTGAATGACTTCAGGAGGAGAGTTGCAACTTTCCATAGCACCTGAACCATGACTCAGATCGATGAAACGCCAATTCTGTTGGAATACTGGAACCAAATTCCAACTAGGGGGGACCCCTCTCCTCTGATTCTATCACCTAGAAAAGTGTTTGCTCGAGGATCTCTAGAACTAAAGTTTATCTCTGTGAGGCACAATGCAAATCCGACACAAGAAGTCAACTTTCAAAGCCCCATATGGCGGGAGATTGTGGGCACCATTTTAATGTGGGCATTGGTCATACACATCTTCTAGAGATTACGAAACTCATTTATGTCTCCATGTTGTGATTTTTTGTCCCCAGACCAAGTTTTGATTGTGTTCCTGAATGGCCTTAGGAGGTGAGTTTCAACCTACCATAACACCCACACCTTTCCTTAAATCGAAGAAAAGTGAGTTATGTTGGACTCCTGACACCATATTCCAACTAAGGGTACCCCTCTCCTATGATTCCATCACCCAGAAATTTTTTTGTTAGAGGATCTCTGGAACTAGGGTTTAGCTAAGTGAGGCACAACGCAAATATGACACAGGGAGTCAACTTTCACAAACCCTATTTTAGGTGATTGTGGGCACCATGGTCACATGGGTGTTGGCCATACAGACCTTCTAGAGATTAGGGAACTCGATTACATTGCCCGATTGTAATTTTGTTTCTCCAGGACAAATTTTTATTATGTCCCTGAATGGATTCAAGAGGCGATTTGTAACTCTCCATAGCACCCAAACTGTGCCTCAGATCAATGAAACACCAGTTCTGTTAGACTCTTGACACCAGATTCCATCTAGGGGAACCCCTCTCCTTTGATTCTATCACTCAGAAAAGTGTTTTCTTCGAGCGATTGTGGACACCGTGGTCGCATTGGTGTTGTCCATACAAATCTTGTGGAGCTTACGAAACTCAGTTACGCCACCTAATTGTGATTTTGTGCCCCTGGAACAAATAATCATTGTGTCCCTAAATGGATTTAGGAGGAGAGTTACAAATCATCATAGCACCCAAACCATGCCTTAGATCAACGAAACACCAGTTTTGTTGGACTCCTGGCACCAAATCCCAGCTAGGGGGACCTCTCTCCTGTGATTTTGTCACCCAGAAAAGTGTTTGTTAGAGGATCTCCAGAACTAGCATTTATCTCAGCGAGGAACAATGAAAATTTGGCACATAGGGTAAGCTTTTAAAGTGCCTATGTTAGGTGATTGTGGGAACTGTGGTTGTGTGGGCATTGGTCATACACACCTTCTGGAGCTTACATAACTTAATTCCATCGCCCGATTATGATTTTGTTCCCCCGAAACAAATTGTCAATGTGTCCATGAATGGATTCAAGAGGAGAGTTTCAAATCGCCATAACACCCAAAATATGCCTCAAATCCACGAGACACCAGTTTTGTTGGACTCTTAACACCAAATTCCAACTAGGGTGTCCCATCTCCTATGATTTTGTCTTCTAGAAAACTGTTTTATTAGAGGATCTTCAGAACTAGGGTTTAGCTCAGTGAGGCATAATGAAAATCCGACAGAGGGGGTCAACTTTCAAAGCCCTTATGTTGGGAGATTGTGGTCACCATGGTCATATGGGTGTTGGTCATACACATTTTTCAGAGCTTATAGAACTCAGTTTCTTCCCCCAGTTGTGATTTTGTGCCCCCAAACCAAATTGTCATTGTGTCCCTGAATGGCTTGAGGAGGCAAGTTGCAACTTTCCATAGCACCCAAACCGTGCCTCATATTGATGAAACAACAGTTCTGTTGGAATCTTGGCACTGGATTCCAGCCAAGGGGACCCCTCTCTTGTGATTCAGTTGCCCAAAAAAGTGTTTTTTAAAGGATCTTTGGAACTAGGGTTTAGCTCAGTGAGGCACAACACAAATCAGACACATGGGGTCAACTTTCAGAGCCCCTATGTCAGGAAATTGTGGGCACTGTGGTCGTGTTGGAATTGGTCATACACACCTTATGGGTCTTATGAAACTCAATTACATCGCCCGATTGTGAATTTGTGCCCCCAGACTGAATTGTCATTGTGTCTCTGAATGGATTCAGGAGGCAGGTTGCAACTCGCCATAGCACCCAAACTATGCCTCGGATCGATGAAACACTAGTTTTGTTGAACTCCTAGCACCAAATTCCAACTAGGGGGAACCCTCTCCTATGATTTCGTCCCCCATAAAAGTGTTTGTTAGATGATCTCCAAAACTAGGCTTTAGCTCAGTGAGGCACAATGAAAATCTCGCATAGGGGGTCAAATTTCAAATCCCCTGTGTTGGGCAATTGTGGGAACCATGGTCATGTGGTATTTCACTATGCACACCCTCTAGAGCTTACAAAACTCAGTTACGTCACTCGGTTGTGATTATGTTCCACCAGACAAAATTGTCATTGTGTCCTTGAATGGCTTTAGGAGGCAAGTTTCAACTCACCATAGCACCCAATCTGTGCCTCAGATCAATGAAACACCAGTTTTGTTGGACTCCTAGCACCAGATTACATCTAGGGGCACCCCTCTCCTATGATTTCGTCGCCCATAAAAGTGTTTTTTAGAGGATCTCTTGATATTGTCTATAAGGGGCAAGATCTTGATAATCAATATTTTTGGTTAATGGTAATGGTTGTTTTCTTTGCCTCTTTCCTATTTCTGACACTTTTATAAAGTGACCAACATCAAGTACTGTGTCCCTACAATTGACAACATACAAAGTATCACGCACATTGGTACATTGTTCAATGTTTGGGTTCCATATCCCAATAAGATGTCATGCAACCATTCTGGAACAATACAAGCATTGTTCATGAACATCTAGTTCTTCATAAATGTTTTTGTATGTGATTACAACCTCAGTGCTTCCATATTAAATAACATTTTTTTTTGGATTGCAAACTGAATCATTTGTCCCTGGTGCAAATCTCAATTGATGAATGTATGTCACCCAATACTTCCAATTGAGCATGTTTCATTGGTCATCCTCCATATTCATCACTTGAACTTCCAAAACCAATTTCCAATGTTTTTAGAGCTTTGCACCTCTTCACTATAACCATGCATCTTGCATAATTTCATTATAGGATTCAGAATATCAACATCCAAAATGCAAGTATAAGCATGGTAGAAAATGGTGTGGTAAGTGAAAAAATCAAGGAAGTGACTGACACCATGTACATTAGTTTGGTTTTAGGTTTGTCTAAGCATAACATGTGCATTTTTAATCATTGGAAGTCTTGCAAATAAGTTTTGGGTACAATTGACAATTTTACCATGTGTTGGGTACTTTTCTTATGATGGATTCATTCACCTACATTACCAATCCTCTCACTGCTATAATGTATTCTTAACCTTTGATATTTTGAAAATTATATTCAAATTCAAGAGTTATCCTATCATCATATCCGTGTAGTTTATCAAAATAAACTATCCAATTGGGTTGTTGGTGGACCGCAACCACCTTAGGGTTGTTTTATAGCCTAGAGGTACTTTTAGGATCACTCCTATTGAATCCTCCCCTAACATTTCACTTAGAATTCCTTCTCTATGAATCCCGAGGTTGTGTGGAGGCGTATTTCTACTAACTTAAAAAAGTAGAGAATGCAAAATAGAGATATTTTAGCTTGCCTGGGTTCCTAATGGGAAGGAAAATAAAATCAGAGTAAGCGGTATAGGATGGCATCATGGGAGTTGAGGATAGATGGAAAACATACACAATATGTAGCTAAAATTGTAATTGCTAAAGAGGAATGTGGAGTTAGTAGGGTATAGCCTCATGTTTTTTAAAAATCTTATGCCTTTAGAGTGATAAGGTAGTATTTTCTATAGAAAGTATGTATTGTTTGGGTTTATAACTTAAAACGGTTGCATTTCCTTATGTGATTTTGGAGGTTTAATGTACTTTCCAAATTGACATGCACAGTATCCATGTGGATGTTGTGCATTCCAATTTGGAAAGTACATTATTTGGTTTATAGGGCATGCCAAATGTTCTTGGGATTTTATAGGTCACTCACTCCTATGGTTTAACATGATTTGTGATACTCTTGAAATATATGAATCCAATATGCAGTCATTTCCCATCATATAGATACATGGAACAAATGATTTTCTCTCTTCAACATGGGTGTAGAAAAATGTAGGAATTTTCCATTGTGTTACACAATGTCGTCTTACTATATGTCAACAACCTTTTATTCCTATATGTCTCTAGAATATTGAACTATCAAGGGGAAAAAATGTGACTCCAAGAGACAACTATGACTAAAAATGTCAACAACATAGAGCACAATGAAACATTGTATCTACTATCTACTGATCTAAAAAGTACTTGAGAAAGAAAATCTTGTTGATTCCTACATGGAAGGTAACAATTAGAATTTGAAAAAGGAATATTTGAAATTCCCAAGATGATCATCTCATGCCTTTTGTACAATGTTTGCACTACCAAATGGGGAGCTCACAGGAGAATTTCTTCTAGTGTAAGTAACATGGTTGTTCGTTTCAGATAATGTTGCTCCATCACTTTTCGAGTATATTTTACATTTTATATGATGACTAGGCCATATCAACGATTTAAGCCTAAAAATCCAAACTTTAGATTCATATTTATCCTTACAAATATGAAATAAAAACTTTCCCTTAGGTTTTTTGAAGTAAAATTACCACTTAAATGCAGACTTGGAAAATTCAAATTTTGAACATGTGGAAAAAATTAGAAAATATTATTGTATTGGTTGAAGAACAAATATATTGTATTGTATAGGTACATATGTATTAGGTACCTACCTTCTTCCTAGGATGTTATACTTCAACCTCAACATATGCTTCCACTCTCATTCTATCTTCGACTCAAAAAAAGAGGGAGACTTTACATTACCCAAAACAAAACAATGAACTCTTGAACTTTATATAACTAAAAGGAGTGTGTTTAGTATACAATGATATTTCCAAAATATTATTTCTCCTTTAGTCACTGAAATAGGTTGAAACACTCTTCCTTTCGTAACAATAAGGGGAAGATCCTCCATATTTTCACCTTCTTTTCAAGATTAGACTCTTCAACTAGTATTTTTTTGGAAACTTTACAACATTGATACCTTTTTTATTGTTGAAGATATATACATAGACTCTTTTCAAGATAACTTAAAACCTATTTAAGATACCCTTTATTACTAAAATAAAAACATTCATAGACTAAATCCATAAAAATGCCTCATTTTTGTAATCAAGTCTCTAATAACATTTATGTTTCCGTCCAACCGTTTTTTACTCCATCAAGCGAATGGTGTGATTACACCTTAGAAATTTACCCTAAAACATTTTATTACTATTTCATATTGTAATGCCCCATATTTTGACCTTAGGTAGTTAGAACATTGTTGTTTAACTAATCTTGATAATTCAAGGTTTAGCATTTGTTTGGAGTTAGTTAGACTTTGTTAGACATTGAGATGTGTACCTCTAGGCCTATTTGTATGTTACGTGATATATGCTCATGAAAAAGATAGTTATTTGATTTGTTAAACATGAAAATTAAAATGGGCAAGTTCAGTACATGTATACTAGTTGACGTTATATTGTGAATGTAAAATAGATGCAATGCATGATGTAAATAGGAAAAACATTTCTTAATTGGACATCAATGCAAAAATGGATTCTTATATAAATTTGTGATGTATCTACATCAATATGTGTTATTGGTGAACTAACCTACAGGATGATGATCTATGTGATAGCCAAATGACTATAGTATTGAGGTAACTGG
>JZKD02S1732427.1:432067-464936 GCA_000966675.3 Picea glauca
TTTTGTTATTGATGTTTTGAGTATACTTATGTTTTAAGCTCTTAAATCTTAAAGTTAGCCTACTACTTATTTCATCATGTTATTAAATTTATCATTGAGCAGATATAGAATAATTATGTAAATGAAAATAGAATTATGTTAAAATGAAGTTGTTATTGTGTATGTGTTGGAATAAATTGTTAATTACTTAGCATCCTGTGAACGGGTGCTACACATATGACATAAAATTATACTCAAAGTGACAACAAACTCTTCACACAATTTTGACTATAGTATAAGTTGGTAATGTATGCACATTTAATCAAATAATTCAACACATGATGCCTAGATAGTTCATCATGGTACACAAATTCTAGATGACTCCTCTACATCATAATAAATGGGTTGTTAAATTAATTTTAACACACTTATATGTAAAATACTCAATCCATGTACACAACATAAATCTCAATGCTTCTCACAAACACATTGTAGACTTTGCAAATGATCAAGAAAGGTGCCTAGTAAAAAATCATCACCAAGGGTCAAAGAACCAATGTGACAAGATGGGCCACCCATAGATATACCATTTAATATGATATCCACTCCTAAGTCATAATAACCATATTGATATGAGCTTTAATGAGTAAGGAAAGGTCTGTCAATGCAAGGCAAGGCAAGGAAAGTAAAGGTGTGTCAATGCAAGGCATGTCAAGGCAAGACATGTCAATTCAAGGCAAGATCTGTCAAGGAAAGGCATGCCAATGCAAGGAAAGTCATATTAGGGAAAGGCATGGCACGACAACACAAGGAAAGGAATTTCAAGGCAATTGATGGTATTTCAATGTAAGGCATGGAAAGGCAAGGCAAGGGAATGCATGGAAAGGCAAGGAATTGCAATCCATTTCATGGTAAGGCATGCAAATGCATGGAAAAGCATGGAATGAAGAGGTAAGACATGTCAAGGAAAGGCATGGCTTGTAAAGTCAAGGCAAGGCATGGAAAGGAAAGGAAAGACATGTCAAGGCAAGGCATGGATTTTCAAGGCAAGGCATGGCCAAGATAGGCATGGCATATCATAATAATGCAAGGCATGGCATGTCAAGGTATAGAAAGGAATGTCAATGCAAGGCAAGGCATGTCAATGCAAGGCATGGCATGTCAAGGAAAGGCATGCCAAGGCAAGGAAAGGTCTGTCAAGGAAAAACATGTTAATTCAAGGCAAAGCATGTGAGGGAAAGGCATGGAAAGGCAAGGAAATGCAAGGAAACAAATGTCAAGTAAAGGCATGACATGTCAAGGAAAGGCATGCCAAAGAAAGGAAACGATTTTCAAGGAAAGGAATGGCATGTCAAGGAAAGAAAAGACATGTCAATGCAAGGCATGTCTTGTCAAGGCAAGGCAAGGCAAGGAATGGATTCTCAAGGAAATTCATTTTAGGGAAACACATAACAAGGAAAGGCAAGGAAAGGCAAGGAGAGGAATATCAAGGCAAGGCGTGTAATGTTAAGGTAAGGGATGTGAAGGCAAGGCAAGACATGGCATGCCATTGCAGGGCAAGACATGTCAAGGAAAGACATGGCTTGTCAAGGCAAGGCGTGGAAAGGCTAGGCATGGCATGTCAAGGAAAGGAAACACATGGCATGTCAAGGAAAGGAATATCAATGCAAGGCGTGGTAGTCAAGGCAAGGAAAGGCAAGGCTAGGCATAGAATTTGTTTATGATCTTTACTAATGTTTATTAGAATTGTTGAATGTTTTACATCATTGGAATGACATCTTAGTTGTAACTTATTTGATATTTTATTATCGTATGTGCACTTTGGTATGATGTAATATGATTATTGTTTCATTTAATATGTTGTAATATTAGATATATAACAGAGAAATTAATTATTGCATGAAATAAGTAATAACTTTTCATTCTAAATGTTTCTTTTTGCAGAAAAAGGATCTTCCAAAGATTCAGATCAATCAAAACAAATAGATCTAGATCATCATGTTGGGTCCAATGTTGAGATGGAAGATGATTCTCATGATGACATAGATACATATGACAATGATTTCATTGTCAATGCAAATGACGATGACGATGATCATGATGATCATGATCACGATGGTGATGATGATGTTGAGGCAGTTGCTAGTAGCACCCAGTGACATTCATGAGCATATCATTTTCATATTATATTGATCTAATGGCATATATATTTGACTTTCACTTGTTTTAGTTATATATGATGATGCTATTATCAATATTGACTCATCAATTTTTATATATTTAAAGTGGTTGATGATTTTTGGATGCGTATTTATTACGCATGATGCTTTTTATTTATTGCTCATGATGGATGTTGTCAAATTCACTTAAATTATAGATATTTGACTCACTTGTTTTAATTATATATGATGATCATGTTATAATAATTATCTTGTTATTTTATATATACTGGATGTTGTAGATTCTATTTTGATGGAGATTTAATAAGTATAATGATGTTGTTAATTTGTATGGATGTATGTTTCCCTAAAAAATTCTTTATAAATGTTATCCTATAAAATATTTCAAATGAATTTATATGAATTATTGTATAATAACATAAGTTATTTAAGAGACATGATATATTTAACTAATTAAATTGAGATAAAACATATTAAATTAATAGCTGTAAGAAAAACAAGAAGCATTGTTGGAAGCAAGAAAGGAAGCAACAATAGAAGCCAAATTGGAAGCAAAATTGGAAGCCACACCAGAAGAAAAAATGGAAGCAAAACTGGAACCCAAAACAGAAGAAAAACGAGAAGAAAAACTAGAAGAAAAACTAGATGTAAAACTGGAAGCCAAACCAGAAGCCAAACTGGAAGCAAAATTGGAAGCCATATCATAAGCAAAAATAGAATCCAAACCAAAAGTCAAAATGGAATAAAAATTGGAAGGCATATCAGAAGAAAAACGGGAAGCAAAACCTGGTGCTATTCTTGGCACCAAACTGGAAGAAAAATTTGAAGCCATATCAAAAGAAAAACTGGACATAAAACGGGAAGCCAAAATCAACGCGAAAATGGAAGCAAAATTGGAAGGCATATCATAAGAAAATCTGGAAGCAACACTTGGCACTAAAACTAGTGTTATTCCTGACACTAATCCTAGTGCTAAACCTGGTGTTATTCCTGGCGCCAAACTGGAAGAAAAATTTGAAGCCATATCAGAAGCAAAACTGGACGTAAAATGGGAAGCCAAAACAAATGCAAAAAAGGAAGAAAATTTGGAAGGCATATCAGAAGAAAAACTGGAAGCAACACTTGGTGTTAATCCTAGCGCTATTCCTGGCGGTAAAACTAACACTATTCCTGGCACTAAGCCTGGTTCTATTCCTGGCACTAAACCTAGTATTATTCTTGGTGCTAATCTTGGCGCTAAACCTAGCGCTAATTCTGGTGCTAAACCTGGCACTATTCTTGGCCTTTATTTTCCAGCACTCATTCTAGAACTAAATATGGCACAATTATAAAAATTCAATATTGCACCCATTTTTCCGCCAGAAAAGGTGTCTGATTCATGGAGTAAAATACACTAAATTACAACACTATTTTAGGCACTAATTTCCTGTTCTATTGTAGTGAACACATGAACTAATTCTGGTGCTAAACCTAGTGCTATTCCCGGTGTTTATTTTATGACGTTAACTCTAGAACTAAATATGGCGCAATTATAAAAAGTTAATATTGCACCCAGTTTTGCACCAAAAAAGGTGTCTAATTCATGGAGTAAAATACACTAAATTACGACGTTATTTTAGGTGCTAATTTCTTGTTTTGTTGTAGTGAACACATGAAATAATTCAGAACTTCATTATATTGATCATCAACGCTTAATTAAGAGTTACAATATGTCTTGAATAATAATCTCAACATTCTCCTTAACTTTAATATATCCCATGTCTCTAATTTTATACATTCATCTAGGAATTCGAGTGTTTTCCACATGCACTCTGTTTTACAAAACTAATTACAAAATATATCTTAGATTTTCCTTTTAGTGAATAACATAATTTATCCCCAATCATATGAGTTGGATCCTCGATCTTTTGACTGGTTGAACATTATTCCTTGCCCATGGGCATTGATTTCTTGATTCTGTGAACAAACTTGCAGATTTTCACTTGATTATGTGAATTTTCTCTAACTCTCTACTGAGTTTGGCCATGCATTGATGACTAGCTATCGAATGCTATGAGAATGGAAAAATAGGTAATTTTCCATCACATGATGTCAATGTAGTGCCCCGAGTGAAAATTATCCATTTGATCAAGTGGAAGTATGATAACATTCAATTCCTATAATAACATGAATATAACAGGGTTAATTCCTCTAACAATTTAAATGTCAACCATTTGTTGCAAAAAATAGCTTTTCATACTATTTTCAAGAAAAAACTAAGAGTTTATTACAAAAATACAACCTATTACCTTGTTGATGCTCATTATGCCATTAGTTAGATGCAAGTGGGAAAAATAGATGTTTTAATATCAAAATGAAGATGAATGGGCCTGGTCAAAGGGTCAAAACTAACTCCCAAAATATCCCCCAGACAGAGGATGTTGCATGTCCTCATGCATTTTTATTCTAAGAAAAATTCTATTTCAAAATTTTCAAAATTATTTTCTTTACTCGTCAACCGTCTTCTAGTTCTAGAACAATAACAGTGGAATGCCCTTTGTCTTTGGTATTATCCTTCTTTAACTTGTTAAACAACCTCTTGTTTTGTTGTATAGTATTCGGGTTCTGATCATACCACTTATCTCCATCCCATTTCAAGGCTTTATATGTTTTTTTAAGTCCACCATATTTCTCTCTCAATTGAGCACTTTGTTCTTTAACTTTCTCATTCTCTATTTTTATGACCTTGTCCAAACTATCCAGTTCCTAAATGGTTTTATTCAACTTTTTTATCTTCTTCTTCTTCTTCTTTAGTTTGGTGGTTATATTTTACAATGTAATCTATGTAAAAGTGGTTTGGATCTGCTCATTTGAATTTTCATGATCAAGAATTTATTCAAATTGTGGGATCTCTTCATCAGCAATATGCTCTGCATCCAAAATTTGTTCCTTTTCAACAACTTGTAGTTTAATTATATCTTCGTTAGATTTCACTAAGTTTCTTGTTCTATGATTTCTGGTCAGATTTGATAAAACCTCCTCTTCAACCTTATTATTTGTTATCTTTGACATATTCTCTTCTCGGTTCACTTTTTATATTCGTGTCATTCCTCTGGTAATCCTTTATGTTGCTTCCAACAAATGTTTGGAAGCTAATTTTACTATTCTATTAATTGTTTTTTATGGTATTTCCTCCTCAAGGGAATCAAAATCTACTTCTATTATCTTTTGTTTACCCTTGTTCCTTGATTCCGCAGCCTAAATTTGTTTAGGGGACTGAGTTTTCTTATATGTTGACTATTGTTTAGTTTTGTTTAGTGATTTTTCTACCAAATTTATATGGGTCTGAGGGTCCTTTTCCTTGGATTTTTGTTTTTCCTTTGGCCTAGTTTTCGAAGGAATATCCTCCTTGGATAGTTTCAAACTCTTGTCTACTTGTTTCTTATTATCTTGAATTCTTGCAATATTTGTTGTAGCGTTTACATGTTTTTCATCCCTCTCTGAGTTTTCACTAGATGAACCAATTTCCTAAAAATTATTTCTTACAACAATTCTTCTAAGGTTTGATTTTTTTTGTCCAACTTATCCATCACAATCAACTTGATTAAAGTATGATGATACAAAATTCTCTCTTTGTTTTGTGGATTTTTCCAGACTTCCATTGCCATTTTTATAACACTCTTCAACATGAAATAGGACATATTGATTCTTTTATTTGTATCTTTCAAATGTTGTAATAAACGTATGTGGTAGAGAAAAATTATGGTGTACCTTCCTTCACACGTTAAATATCTATAGATGAAGAAGGCTAGGTATGTACAAGGGTCATCAAGTCAGGTCCTTAGAATTCCTTTGGTCTAGTGTAGATTCTGATGAGACTTATGCAAAAAGTTTGTCCATCCTTTACCCTTCATTGGTTTTATTTTAAACTAGTTCTTTCCTTTTCTTTCCAAGCATGTGATCACGACTAGTGATTCTTTTGTAAGTGTAATATTTTTGTCCCCAAACCTAGCTATCATTTTGTTGATATTTCAATGAATGCCATGGTTACTGAGACATTGTGCCCTTGAAATTTCTCAAATAGTTATAGTAATCCTACCTTTTGAAAGACAATCAGGCATGTAGGAAACTCATCAAGCAATGTTGTTCATTGCAGATCATATCTTATCAGAAAAGGTACTACAATTTTCCTCACTCCATATAATGAATTCGTTAGGTTCCAGGTTCGATTCCTTTCTATAGGAAGAGATAAAAAGGATATAGAAGTGGGAAATGGGTGGATATTACAAAGTGACATGAAGAATGCAGGAGAAATGTGTGTCTTAATTGACCACTTAACCGACTAATTCAAGTGCATGAGAGACTGAGAACATTAAATGATGATAGGTTGTAGTCGATCAAATCAAACAATATCCTTTTGTAAATATGATAATATTGTCAAGTAAATATCATCGCTTGGTAATGATGGTGTGCAATCATTGGATATGATTATGGCAGTCGATGGGTAGTGTCATGATTGTAGGTGAAAATATGGGTAATCATGAAGAAATCAGTTTTAACTCATGGGATATTATTATGTGTGGAACACATAATCATAATAATTTCTAATTTGATTTTAATTTTCCCATGACTAGAGTCAATGGTATGGAATTGTTTTAAGAAATCATGGATGAAATTAATAAAATCAGAGTAACCAAGAAATAGTTATTTAGGCTAACCCTTTATCATGTGGCAAATGACATGAATATAAGTTGTATTTTGAAAATTCACTCTAGTTTTAACGAGTAAATAAGTACTAAAAAGACTATTACGAGGACATGTTGATTTTGAACAATGAATTTGAAGATGTTTTATTTTTAACCTGGTTTGACTCTAAATACTCCACCCATTTGTTGTGTCAGTTTGCAATTTGAAATTATCCTTTATTACTAGAATTGCTTATTTTATTATAGGAAATGACTGTGCTTTTTTGATGAAATGAATGAAGTCTTTTATTATAGGAACTGAGAGTGTTCCTCTATTGCAACAAACTGAAGTTTTATTATGCTTCTATAGAGAAAAGAAAAATTCTAGTGCTGCTAACAAAAATGAAACTTGTTGTGATCATTAATCACTAAAAAAGTGACTAATTTATACTAATTGATCTCAAGAAATTTCACAAGAAATTTGTACAATAATGAAATAATGAACTTTGCCAACCAGTTTCTTGATTTTCAGGTAGAGCTCATGTTCAGAACTGCTAGGAACCTAGTTTTCACATTTTGAACCTTATTTTTCTCTTTAAGTATATATATATGTGTGTGTGTGTGTGTGTGTGTGTGTGTGTGTGTGTGTGTGTGTGTATTATTTTATATTTTTTTATGAGAAAATTCAATTAAAGATGGGAGAGAAGTAAAAGAGTTACCCTCCTTACTCAAACCTTCCATCTCAGATTGCTAAAATAAATTGGAAACAAACTCATCTCAAGATGCTAGCTTATGGTATAATTTTAGTCTATGGTCATTGACCATAAAGGAAATGTCTGAACTGTCAATGGTTTTGATATTTACAGAGCCATTGTCAAATACCATGTCAAATTCATAGGGGCCGAGCCAATGAGTGGTGAAATTTCCTTGAATTTTAAATCAAACAATAAGGCCCAATCACTATCTTTGAACAACTTCTTATTGATAAATTTGTCGTGTCAATTGTCTCAATTCTCCAGTAAAAGAGTGGTTTTCTACAGTGGATCTTGGTGAATTTCATCTAACACATTTAATTTCAAAACTCGATGTTTTTGAGCTTATGAAAAATTTAATCCTAATTCTAGTGCAATTTTGAAAGTCTTTACCTGAAACTCAATTTTTGGAAGAAGTACATACTTTTTTATTACCATTTCATAATGGGTGTGACCAATAACATTTTCCCATGTAGTTTTGTGTGCCCATAAGGATTCTGGAAGTTTCTCCACCCAATCTGTTCGATAGAGCTGCACTATGTTTGTAAAAATCCCTTCTGAAACCTTATTTGTATATTTCACTTGGCCATTTTCCTATGGATGATATGGACTGGACTTCCTGTGTCCTATTTTATATTGTCTCATAATAAACTGAACCAACTTTGAGGTGAATTGTACCCTCTGGTCAATAACAATCTCTCTAGGACCCAGAAAAGAACAAAGATATATTCAAACAATAAATTTACTACTAATTGGTCAGTGGCATATGGTAAATAGTTTTCTTTAGCCCATTTAGTAACATAGTCCTTGAAAAATAAAAATATACCTCTTCCTTTTTGATGATGGATTAATGGGCCCTACAAAGTCTAAATCTCACTTCTCGAATGGTTCTACAAGGACTTGAGGCTGAAGGGGAATCTCATCGGATACAACAGTGTTGGGTTCCTTTTGTCACAAGGGTGAGAAAAAAGAGGCCCCTTAACTATCTAGTTATGCTATCTAGAAAGAAAAAAAGAGAGTTAGTTAGTTAGTGGCTCAAGTAACATAAAGAAACAAGAAATAAACAATAATGAAATAAATCTAAATTAAGCAAGAAATAACTTAAAATGAATGCACAAAGAAAACAAAAGAGATAGATACCAAGTAAACTAATCTTCAAATTGTTTCTCCTTGGAGAAATATGGAAACTTATGAGTCCCCTCTTCCTCCTTGGGAAGGCTCTTGAGTCCCAAAGTACACATTCTTCTTTCTACTATCAATGGATAACAAAGGAAAATGATGAAGAAAAGAGTGTTGGACTACTCAAGAGGAGAGAGTCATAACACTTGTTATGGATTCCCAAAGCTTTCAAAGAGAAATATGGCTTCCCAAAGCTAAAAGTGAGAAGCATAATAATATTTAAATGTTTCTTCCTTTTTTCATACAATGGCCCTTTATTTATAGGAGTATGCAAATGTTTTTCCCAACTAGTTTCAAATGTGAATGGTAGGCCATTGGAGGTACTTCCGATCGTTTTCAGTGATCCCAAGGAGAAATTTGGTGGAAATTTTGGGCATGGGGGAGATCCAATCCATACAAAAAGTGGTTGAGCCTCAACCAAACATATAAATGCATTGTTTCTATGTCCACGCAAGTTTTTTGTCCGTCAGTCACGTGGAATGCGCCATGTGCGCATTGTACACCGTGTTATCCCGTGTGGATGTGCCCGTGCTACATTTGTTGGATGTGCATGGATTTCCAGAACCATTTTTATATAGCTTTATGATTGTCTTGACGAATTGAGTGTAATCCTTTCCATAAGTATTGGTAGTATGTTGTCTTTGTGTTAATTGTTTGTTCATCCATTTTTTGTATTTGTGGAGAGTCATTTTCCAGTAATAACAAATCCCCCTGATGTGTGAGGTTAGGAGATTAGGTATAGTCGAAATACATCACCGTTTCTTTTGGTGATGATGATACTATGTAGAAAGTGAGAAAAAATAAATGTGAGGAGATGTGAGATCCATCCATCAGAGGGAGTGGGGACAAAAGATGAGTACAAAGTATGTGACATCCCTGGCACTCAAAAACTATGTCAGACAATGCTACCTAACAATTGTATCTTTAATTCTGTGCTCTGATACCATTTTGTGACGTCCCCGACCACCCAACAGGGTCGAGAAACGCCACAAAGGAACATCCTTCCTCTCTGATATATATATATATATATATATATATATATATAATGAAATTTGAAACAAACATAAGATTCTATTCATACACATATTCATGCAGAAGTGACAATAATACATACATGCAATAAAAATAGACAATTTTGATAACGTTATATCACATGTACAAGATACAAAATGTACAATTAAAATAGAATTGGTACCTATATTTTTATGAGAAGACCACCAACTACATCTAGACCTTACACAAACCTCCTAGACTTAGACCACGTTGCTCACCATGTTCAACAATGGGTCACCCCTAAGCTTGGACTAAACTCCACCCAAGGGAAAGGAATCCTAGACTAGGTTGAGGCTACGGGAAACTACACAGTGAAAGTGGAAGGATTCTCTCCAAGGAACCTACTTACACCCATTGCCCATGGACTCTCATTCCCCACATTCCTGTTCCACCATAGGAATATGCACCTTCACTATTCCACAGTCCATCAGTTGCTCCACTTCCCTTCTAGGGTTTCAGTCACAGGCCGGATCAGGAATTCTCAGAGATCTGTAGTTGTTTCTAGACTCCCTCCAAGATAAATCACTTCCCAACACCCTCTCTCACTTGGAGAGAGCTTCTCATAGGAGAACTCCCTTCCTCAACACACACTCTCACCTGGAGAGAGTTGCTAACAAGCCTGACAACCTTCTTATTCAACCATGGGCCTAACAACCTGCCTCTTCAACCACAGGCCTGACAACTCGCCTCTTCAACACCAGGCCTGGCAACCTGCCTCTTCAAACTACAACAACCAAAATCGGGTAAGGCAAGGGGATGACTCAACAATATTACAGAGGTTCACAATGGAGGAAATGGCTCTGGTTGCGTTCTTGTTCAGTGTGTGTGCGAACTACACAAGGGATGGTCATAATTTTGAGAATGAACTTGTGGGAAACTTAAAATGCCCATAATGGTCAGGATGTTGAGAGCTAGCAAGAAGGAATGGTGAGAATGGTCAGCCTGCAGGATCGAAAGAGAGTCGCAATGGTGAGAGCGAACTCCTCCGGAAGGTGGCCAAAATAGTCTTTCCCTTCCAAGAACAATGGAAATTCCCACATAAATATGCATGCATTCTAGGTGACACTTGTCTCTCTAGGAGAACGTTCCTCTCCACTTGGAGTTTGTTCCTCTCCCCAAGGGAACTGAGGATAACTGGGTTCATTTCCCAACTTTAGTATTTTTCAAGAATACATTATAATATTCCCTTGGGTTAAGCCCTAAATATTAGCCCCTCTTTCCTAGCCTCTCAGCCCCATCCCATTTCCTACCCAGTGGAGCCTATTCCCCCATAACTCTTTCTTCATGTTCGGTCTACACACAATGATTTTTTTTATTACTAATCTGCATAATTACATATACAAAAATTAGGCCCACTGGCCTTAACATCTAGGCTCTCCAGAATAATAAACACATATTTCTACCATCTTATAATCACTTGGATCACCATCCTATAAACATCATTAAATTACAAAAGGCCTCAACCTTAGGGTATTACAATCCCCTCCCCTCATTTTTGCACTGTCCTTAGTGAAACTCATTTATATAATATCAACAAGATTTTCGAAATCTTCAAAAATATGCGGGTATTCTACTTGCATAGAATCTTCATGCTCCCATGTTGCATCCTCGATACCGTACCAGGTCCATTGGACCCTTACAATTTCTATGGATCGATCCTAGAGTTGTTTGATTTTCCAGTCCATAATGCATATCACATTCACTTGAAAAACACTTTATTGCTCCACTTGAAACACATTCCAATCAATAACATTACTAGCATCAGGTATACATTTCTTAAGAAATAACACATGAAATACATTATGTATAGACATAGATATAGGAAATGCAAGCATATAATCTACTAGATCAATCCTCTCTAGGATTTCAAATGACCCACAATATCTGGCTGTCAATTTGGAACAACTTCCCAACTTCAGGGAACTTCTATTGGATTTCACCTTCAAGAAAACATGATCATCCAATTTAAATTCCACGTGAGTTTTGTTCTTGTCAGCATAATTTTTCTTTCGGTCTTGGGCATCCTTGAAATTCTGTTTAATATTCAACATTTTCTCTTCCATTTTCTTGAGCAACTCTGGCCCAATTATTTTTGTATCAGTTGGGTTGTCCCAGATTACCGGGGTGTTGCACTTTATGCCATAAAGTCCCTCAAATGAGCTCATCTTCAGTGATTCTTGATACCCATTGTTGTAGGAAAATTATACCAAGTGTATATAATCTTCCCATTTATATGGTTTTTACATCACATACATCCTTAGCATATCCTCAATCACTTGGTTTACCCTTATTTTCCCATTAGACTCAGGATGATATGCTATGCTGAATTTCAGATTTGTTCTGAAACCATGGAATAACCCCTTCCAAAACTTTGAGGTAAACATTGGGTCTCTGTTAGACACAATTTTCTTGGGTATACCATGCAAGTGTGCTACTTCCCTCATATAAATGTCAGAAACATTAGTTTCCTTGTGAGTAACCTTCATAGGAATGAAATGGGCATCTTTAGTAATTGTAATATACCAGATATAAAATGTATGCAGAACAAAAATAAAATGCTAGTAATGGCAGAATAACAACAATACAACCAGAACATTCACCACAATAACACTGAAATGATATAAGAATAACAACATAAATAACGGTTTGAATCTGAAAGCAATGTTCACGGGCCTCTTCGAGGCGAAAACCTCCAGTTAAGAAGAGCTCTATTACAATAATATCCAAGCTAGGGTTCTCATACCCTTGACTCCTATTTATACTAAAAAGAAGCATCTAGAGGAAGATCCTTCTAGAAGAAGAAGCTTCTATTAGGTCTTCTTACATCCGACTTATTCTATTTTATTGAAAGGCCTTATTAATATTGACCTTTATTACATCTGAATATATTGTTCTACCTATGTGCATGTTAGGACCCTAACATGTCCTCCCCCTTAAAAACAACCTTTTCCTCAAGGCTTGAGATGAGGAAATTGTTGCAGAATGGTAGCTGGTTCCCAAGTGGCGTCTGCTAGAGTTGTATCTTTACACTGGACTAACACTTCCTTGATGGTTCTATGATGTAGGAAATGCTCACGCTGGTCCAAAACTGCTTCTGGTTGTAGCCAAATGGATCCTTCTTCAACTAACTCTGGAAGGTTGGTTTGAATTTGGCACTTAGCTCCAATCACCTTCTTTAATCATGAACCATGAAAAATAGGATGTAGCTTCGAATGGCTGGGCAAAGCTAACTGATAGGCGATGTGTCCCACATGCCTGAGCATGGTATAAGGACCATAATATTTGGGCACTAGCTTCTGACAATACTCAGCCTTGATGGAAGTTTTCTTGTAAGGTTACAGTCGAAGAAACACTTGATCCCCTTCTGCAAATTGACGTTCAGAGTGACCTTGATCTGCTTGTTGTTTCATACGATTCTGTGCCATAACCAAATTTTCTTTGAGGGTACAGAGAATGGCCTCTCGAGATGTAAGTGTTAGCTCAACCACCTGGACCTTTGAGGCACTCGGTAAGTATGAGAGAACTCAAGGTGGCTTCTATCCACATACTGCTTCAAAAGGATTCATGCATGTAGCTATATGGTATGAATTGTTGTACCACCATTCAACTAGGGGTAACCATTGAGCCCACTGATTTTTCTTTTCTGAGGCAAAACACCTAAAATATGTTTCCAAACACTTATTGACAACTTCCATTTGGCCATTAGTCTGGGGATGATAAGTTGTGCTGAGATGCAATTCTATGCCTTGTATCTTGAAAAATTCTTGCCAAAAATTGCTTGTGAAAGTTAGGTCGCGATCAGAAATAATACAGTGCAGCATGCCATGAACCTTGAATACCTGATCCATGAAGATTTGAGCCACCGTGGATGTTGTAAACATGTGTTGAAGGGTGCATAAATGAGAATACTTGGAAAGGAGATCAACAACCACCATGATGACGGATTTATTTCCTGATTTGGGTAAGTTGGTAATAAAATCCATAGAGATATCCTTCCAAATAGTAGGTGGAACCGAAAGCGGTTGTAGTGTGCCCGACGATTTGACTGTTTCTCCCTTGTTGCATTGACACATGTCACATTCAACTACAAAATTACGAATGTCTGGTTTCATACCATTCTAGAAAAAGGAACGTTTGACCCTGTCATAGGTTTTGGTGAACATGGAGTGCCCTGCTATGGGTGTAGCATGAAGCTCAGAAAGTACTGTGGATTTAAGCTTTGATTGTTTACTTAAATACAAATGAACTTTATATTGAAGTTCCTCATGGAGCCAAGAGTACCCTAGGGAAGTTGGAGCATTGGACTGCAATTGTTGGATCAACTACGAACTTTTGGGGTCTTGTAGCCATTCCTGGCAAACGACTTGGAGCCAATCTGGTACAATGAATGAAAGAGAAAAAATGGATCCTTCATATTCATATTTTAGGGAAAGTGCATCCGCAACCACATTGTCTTTTCCTTTCTTATAAATGATCTCATAATCATATCCAAAGATTTTAGTCACCCATTGTTGTTGTTATGGGGAGGAAATGCATTGTTCCAGAAAATACTTGAGGCTTTGATGGTCTGTCTTAATTTGGAACCATTGCCCCAATAGATAAGGATGCCACAGATCCACAAAATGCAGAATAGCCAACATTTCCTTTTCATAGATGGATTTGCCCAGATTTCTTTCAGATAGTTTCTTGTTGGTAAAGGCCAAAGGTCGACCCTCTTGCATAAGTACAACACAAATTGCTTTCCCCGAGGCATCACATTCCAACATAAAGGTCTTTGTGAAATCAGGAAGGGTGAGGACTGGAGTGGTGCACATGGCCATCTTCAAGGTTTGAAAATCTTGAGCAGCAGCTAGAGTCCAAGTGAAAGAGTTCTTTTTGAGACGAGCAGTGAGAGGAAATGCCCAAATACTTAACCATAAATAAATGTGTATTTACTTGGCAACCCGAACACAGTTGCGTGGCAATAGATCTTGTCTGTTTTAATTTGTTTATGTTTCTATCCCCAAGGGTTAGGTATTCAAGGGTTCTATAGATAAGGGTTTTCCCTGTGCTATAGCTCTCTGATATATGTGTGGGGTCCAATAGTAGTACTCAACCCAATATCTCAGGGCACTAACTAAGGAGGATAGACCATACCCTTAGCCGTACTACACGACTACCCAGGTACTAGAGAGTATCTTCCATAGTGTTGTTCTCGGTGACACTATAACAGTCAGGCGACCAATCGATTTATCTAAAGAGGCCTTCAGGTAATCTAGGTTGATCCATACATAGGTGTTGTATGATGTGCTACCACTCGAAGGGGCACCAACAAGGGTTACAAGGTTGGCCAACAATTGTGCGCTTAAGTACCACTTGTATTTCCTGCGTGTATGAATCCCTCAACTGCGGGTTTAGGCACGTAACGACAGATCTCTGTGGCTTAAAGATGCAAGAATACCTGTCTACCCTGAAAACAATTTAACCCACACTTTCTGCCGAGGAAAGTGCTCTAATGCCACTTGTAATATACCATATATAAAATGTATGCAGAACATAAATAAAATGCTAGTAATGGCAAAATAACAACAATATAACCAGAACACTCACCACAATAACACTGAAATGATATAAGAATAACAACAAAAATAGCACTTTGAATCTGAAAGCAATGTTAATGGGCCTCATTGAGGGGGCAACCTTTAGTTGAGCATAGCTCTATTACAATAATATCCAAGCTAGGGTTCTCATACCCTCGACTCCTATTTATACTAAAAAGAAGCATCTAGAGGAAAATCCTTTTAGAAGCAGAAGCTTCTATTAGATATTCTTACATCCGCCTTATTCTATTTTATTGAAAGGCCTTATTAATATTGACCTTTATTACATCCGAATATATTGTTCTACCTATGTGCGGGTTAGGACCCTAACAATAATCTTGTCCAACACAACCATGATTGCATCATGCTGCTTGATGGCTTTGGGAAATCTTATGATGAAATCCATTGTCACCACTTCCCACTTCCACTAAGGAATGGGTAATGGATGTAACAACCTAGTTGGGTGTCTATGTTTAGCCTTGACCCTTTGACACTCTAAGCATTTATCTATGTATTCAACAATATCCCTCTTCATGTCTGGCCAATAATATTGGCTCTTGACTGCTGAAACTATTTTATGATATATTGGGTGTATCGCATAAGGTACATTATGCATTTATTTTAAAATCACACTCCTTAATTGAGGAGAATTGGTTACATAAACTTTGTTTATGTACAAGATAATTCCATCAATTCCCAATTCATAATTTTCATCTTCCTGCTGCATTTTACCTTGCTACAATTTTGTTACCAATTCCATGTACTACAAATCAACATTTGGAGCATAAAAAATTATGCCTTTAAGATCTGTCTAATACATGATAATGGATGTAAGCAATATACTATTGAGTGCATCAACCACTTTGTTCTCCTTTCCTTTGATGTTCTCGATATCAAAGGCATATTCACAGAGGAATTCCAACCATCTACTCTTCCTAGCATTCAAGGTAGGCTGATCAAATAGGTACTTCAAACCATTATGGTCTGTTGATGCAGGAGCATCGCCAACTCATCAAGCGAGCCAATGCGGAAGCAGAGGACAGCTGGACAAGCCAACACAAATTTTTGAAAATGCTTTGGAATTGTTGTGCAATCTTAAATGACTCATTTAAGAAGAGGTGCACTTGTACATTGTAATGGACCTTGAGCGGATAGCTCTCGTCCTTAGGTAGATAGTCGACATTTAATATAGTTAATTCTTGTAGATAGGAATTTAATTTTAGATTTGATAGCTTTAGAGTCCAAGAGGGAAAACAGATATAGACACCCTCATTATACATTTTAAAAATAATAAATCCAGGAAGAGCAAGAGCAAGCAGAGAGATGTATGAAGAACACCCATGTACATATATTTGAATTAATAGAAGAGCTTTGATTCAAATTCATGGTTTTTTTTTGTGTTGTTTCTCTGTGTATTGATGTTATGCTCATGAATGTTTGCTTCCTGTCATACATTTGATTTTATATGCTGTGTATGTGATTTCATGGTTGAATTGAAGTCTGAGAGGGTGAGTGAATGAGTTTCAATTGTTTCTCTAATTGAGCCAGAGGATTCCTGCAAGGAGTGCAGTTGAATTGTCCGCAAGGAGTGCGTTGACAGAAGGGTTCAATTAGAGATAGATTTTTTTCTCATTTCCTCGAAGGTGCAGTTAGGCACAGTGTCGTGCAAGGAGTGTGCAGGCCAAGGGAAAGTCTCAGGGTTGCGAACCTGAGTAAGGAACTAAAAGACTTCTGCTGCAAGGAGTGCGTAGGTTCGTGAGACTTCAACACTTAGACGTCATTGAAGGTTTACTGCAAGGAGTGCGTGCAAAGGTGTTTTTTCTGAAAGACTCGAGAGTCGTGAACAAGCTCAGGAGGTATAGAACCTTGATTAATTACCAAGGGAAGCACAAAAAGTTGGTTCCTTGAAAGATTGCAAGAAGCATCACAGGTTAGCGAGCAGGCGGACAAGTTATGTGGAAGAACCCGTCGTCATTTTGGTGGGATAAGAAAAGGAGAACGGACAGAAGAAATCCTTTGAGGATATTTCGTGAAGTTCCGCGGGCCGTTGGATCTCACAGAGGTGCAGGGACGTTACAATGTAAGTGCAGAGGAGGTTCGAGCTCAGGAGGGGCAGAGCCATCGATCCGAGTCACAAGGACCGTCGGATCTACACGTGATATCATGTATCGGGGATTCGCGAGTCAAAGCTCCAAATTTGTGCAACAAGAATTGCGATATCGTGATCCGCGGTATCCCGAAAAGATGAAAACCGTCCATTATCTGGGACACGTGTCCGGAGATTCTAGGAAGTCGGGGTTCGGAGCATCAGATTTTCCGGAGAAAGAAAACTCTTGCAGCTTGAAATCGCGAAACGCGATATCCCAACGAAAAAGTTGTGTGGGACCACAATAGGAGTTAGTGGAAGACAGGTGGCATACCATATCGGGGATCGGGAAAAGGGAAGTCCTGAATCCATTGACATCAGGATTCGCGATTCCGCGAATTCTGAAATCCTGATAGAAGTGACGGAAGGTGGAAGGGTCAACTCACACATGTGCGTCAGAGTTTTGTTACGTCGGGTATCGGGATTCGGCAAATCATAGTGCTCGATATCGCGAGTAGCGATATCCTGAAAAAGCAGAAATCCCGACAGGGGGAAGATAAAGTCAGTGTTGACTGGCCATTGGGTCTCGGGGATTCGAGAGCCCAGTGATTGACAGTGAACTTGTGAAGCCACGAGTTTCTATCCTCCGATAAGTAGAGAGAGGGGGATCACGAGGAGAATCTGTGGGTGTAGATTTCTCGATAGGGAAATAGAAGAACCTTTGAGTTCTTTGGGACAAGAATAGAAGAAGATCTTGTGTGAACGGGCATGCTCCGAGGAGTGTGGTTGCCCAGTCATCTGTCCTCAACTCAAACCTCTTTCCCATACGGTAGTGCCTCCACTTCTTCAAATCATGAACTATGTCTACCAATTCCCAATCATGAGTGGCATAGAGCCTTTCATGCTCTTTCAATGTTTTGGACTCAAAACATATCACAGGCCCGTTCTGACTAAGGACTCCTCCTAGTCCTTCTTTGCATGCGTATGTGAAAACCAAAAAATCTTCATTCGGATTAGCAATATTCAGAATTAGAGCACTGGTTAACAATTGCTTCAATTGTTGGAATCTCTTTTCACATTCTTCTTTCCATTGAAAAGTTTCCCCTTTTCTTTGCAAGGAAGTGATTGGGTGAGCTATTCTCGAAAACCTTGCAATGAACCTTTGGTAGTAGCCATATAGACCCTTGAAGGATATGAATTATGTCACATTCTTAGGTGTTTTTCACCCTTTAATGGCCTCAATCATTTTAGGGTCCACTGCTATCCCTTTTTCAGATATGATAAGCCTCAACTAGTGAATTTTGTTTTCATAAAATGAGCACTTGATCAATTTGGCATACAACTGATTCTCTCTTAGCACTTGTAATAACATCCTCAAATGATACTCATGCTCTTATTCTAACTTGGAATATACAAGGATTTCATCCAGAAAGACAATGACAAACTTGTCTAAATATTCTCAGAAAACACCATTCATTAAGCACATAAAACAAACTGGTGCATTTTATAACCCAAATGGAACCACTGTGAACTCATAATGACCATACCTTGTCCTTAAGGAGGTCTCGCTAATGTATTCCTCTTTAACCCTTACCTGATGATATATCAAACTAAGATCAATCTTTGAGAATATATTTACATCTTTCATTTGATCAAAGAGATCATCGATCCTTGGCAAAAGATACTTGTTCTTTATAGTCACTTTGTTCAACTGTCCGAAATCAATGCACAATATCAATGTCCCATCTTTCTTATTCATGAACAATATTGGAGCACCCCAAGGTGACACACTTGGGTGTATATATCCCTTATTTAGAAGCTCTTCAAGCTTCATTTGCAACTACTTCAGCTTCGGTGTACTCATTATGTTAGGAGTCTTTGATATTGGAGCTACTCCAGGAATTAAATTAATAAGAAATCAATATCTCTGTTTGGAAGTAGTCCTGATACCTCCTTCAGTACATCTTCAAAATATTCCGGGACTACATGATTCTCCATATTTTTCACCTTATCCTTAGATGCTTCTTCCATATGGGCTGCAAATATTTGACATCCCTTTCTGTAACACTTCTTTAGTTGTATTGATGAGATTTGTCGGATAGTAACTACCCTCGGAATTCCTTGGACTGCTCTCTGATTTCCTTCCTCATCCAAGCAAGTGAGTGTTTATTTATGACAATCTAATATGGCATGGTGTTGGTCCAACCAATCTATACCAAATAGGAAATCTGATATGATCCCAAAGGCAAGATGTTCATATCTTCCATGGTACTCGGTCCATTCATGCCCACTAGACATGATTTAACCAACTCAACAACCTTTATATTGGCTCCTATAGCCAGCTGCACCAACCAAGATTTCCCATGCTTTCTTCTTGGTAATTGAAATCTTTCCAATACCTTAGGATCTATATAGCTATGACTAGCCCCTGAATCAATTAAAATAGTAAAAGCATGGTTATTGATCATACCTTCAAATTCAATCATGTGTGATTGAAACTCAACTTTCTTGTTGTCTAGGGCTACATAGATCCTTGGTACACTTTTTCCCATATCCTCCACTGTTTCAGCTTGCTGAACTTTGTGGACAACTCTCTCCTTGTCATTTTTGTGAGGAAAATATCTATACTTTTGGTCTCCCTTACAGCCCCAACATTGAATGGGTTCATGCATTAACCTTTTCCCACCTACCTCAGCCATTCTATGCTCTCTAAAAGATGGTTGACCTTCAAGAATGTTGCTGAAAAATGGTGGCTTGTTTCCCTTCCTCCTCTGTTCCTTATTGAACTTCTTCTTGTCCTCTCAAGCCTTATGGAAAGTAGAATTTCCTTTTTGTTGATCATATAAGCATTTTTCTCTCCTTATAGTTTCTTCCAGAGTCTTGGGATCATCATATTGAATTTTATCATTGTTGAAAGATGGAATCCCACTCAAGTACCTATGAATCTTCACTGTCTCATCCTTAATGAAAGAGACATACTTCAACAACTCTAGGAATTTCCTTTCATATTCATCAATAGCCATGATGCCCAATTTAAGTTCAAAGAAATCTTTCATCTTTCTGTCATAATACCTCTTGGTCAGGTATTTCTTCTCAAAATGCCTCTTGAAATCCTTCCAAGTCACATTTTTCTCCCTGAGGTGTTGTACTTTCACCAGCTGATCCCACCACATGGATGCCTTTCCTTCAAGCTAGTAGATGGAAATTCTTCCCTCTACATGAGAAGAATAGTTATGAAATTGGAAGTACTTCCTCATGCCTAGCATCCATGTCTCAACATATTCATCCTTCTTATTCTCTCCATCAAAAGTAGGTGATTTTATCTTATTCATTTCTCCTTTCAACTCATCCACCCCAGACCTTCTATGTTTCCAGACTTCAATGCCACAAACCTTTGGAGTGACAACTCTCCGCAGTTTCAGATCTTCTGAAATGAGTCCACGATTGTCAATGGTCATGATGAACTCTGGCACTTCGGCCTTCGGGAGTCCTCAACCCACGCGACCCCAATTTCCTTCGAAGTGGCTATCCTCCAAAATGTAGGATATGGCTCCACACATCCCCTGCAACCATCAGGGGCCCCACTATCCATCCTCAAGAAGAGTTCCACATGGATAAATATTAGAAGAAGACATGTTGCCCATTAAGACAGATGAAATGTGTCACGCTCTAACTGGAATTTCTATCCTCCAAGGTTCTTAACTCACTAAAACGTGGCACACATCCCATGTGTCCATGTCATCCTTGGTGACATCAGCATGTGACATCACATTGGTGCTTTAGAACTTCGACACTTAGGCTTCAGAAGTTTTTACTTCCACAAGATCGTTAACTTTCGAATGTCAAACCTCCACACTACTTTATATTTTGGGGTCCACATAGTACAACGATCAACATATAAGGTGGTGACACATGGCCCCATGTGTCGAATTGATTTTGTTCCAACAAGGTCATAAAGGTTCCATTATGACTGACATGTGGAAGGACTAAGGAAGTCAATGTCACCCTGGGTGATGTCATCATACAACGTCACTTCGGGACTTCCGGCTTCGGGACTTCAAAAAAATCACCGTAGCACACCCTTGTTTCTCCCAAATGTTGAGCTCCCGAACTAGCCAATCTGGTGACACATGTCTCTTTTGATGAATGGTCCAAATTAAATCCAGACTTCGAGACTTCAGGCTTTAGGAGTTTGTGCCTTACCACACTTTGTTTCTCCCGAGTGTCAAATTCCGAACAACTATGAGTTCTATGGTTCACAACCTATCATGTGAAGATCTGAGATCTGTTTTCATCACTGTTGGGCCTTACCGCTATCCCTTGGCTTGATCTATGGCTCCCAATTATTCTTCCTCAAATCCAATGGTAAACCCCCCCCCCCCTGGATCTATGGTGTAGACCCACTCTGGGACTTCGGAACTTCGGGCTTTGACCCTTTCTACTCTATAACATGGAAAGTTCGTCGAAGTTGTGAAGTCCAAAGTACTTAGGGGTTAATACTCATGCACATTTCTCCATATATGATAGTTGTGAAGGATCCTCCTTTTCCCGAACAAATTCCACAACCCAACTTCAAACCTTGTGGTTACAAACCCATGGTTACTATAGTCTCTTTTCTCTGCTATCTTTCTTGAACCGCTATACCTCCTAAGATTCCGAACATGACCAAGGTGTTCTCTCTGAACTTTAGGACACTCCAAAATTCAAATTTTTCCCCTCTCAACAAAAAATTTCTATGAGATTTTGATTCCATAACCACTTATACGACCTAATTCATGATCAGTGTCGAAAACTAGGCTTTGAACTTTAATTTTGTTCATTTTGACAACAATTCCTTTCTGAAACCTTTTCTTCAACTTCCACTTTCCTAGACCATCTAGGCTCGGTGTTGAAACCTGGGCTACGATACCATTTTGTGATGTCCCCGACCCTCAAAACCTCTACCAGGCAATGCTACCTAATGATTGTATCTTTAATTCTATGCATTGATACCATTTTGTGACATCCCCAGCCACCCAACAAGGCCAGGAAACGCTACAGAAGAACATATTTCCTCTCTAATATAAATATTCATATATATATAATGAAATTTTAAACAGACATAACATTATGTTCATACACATATTCATGCGGAAGTGACATTAATGCATACATGCAATAAACACAAACAATTCTGATAACATTATATCACATGTACAAGATACACAACATACAATTAAATAGAATTGGTACTTATATTTTTATGATAAGACCACTGACTATGTGCATACCTTTCATGAACCTCCCAGCCTTAGACCACACTGCTCATCACACTCAGCAGTGGGTCACCCCTCAGCTGGGACTAAACTCCACCCAGGGCGAAGGAATCCTAGACTAGGCTCAGGATACGTGAAATTGCATAGTGGAACTGGAAGGATTCTCTCCAAGGAGCCTACTTACTCCCACTTCTCACGAACTCTCATTCCCCACATTCATGTTCCACCCCGGGAATATGCACCTTCATTGTTCCACAGTCCATTGACTGCTCCACTTCCCTTCCATGGTTTCAACAATAGGCTGGATCAGGAATTTGCATAGCTCTGTAGCTATTGTTGATCTCCCTCCAGGAAAAATCACTTCCCTACACCCTCTCTCACCTGGAGAGAGTTTCTCACAGGATAACTCACACAGGAGATCTCCCTTCTTCAACACACTTTCTCACCTGGAGAGAGTTTCTCATAGGCCTGACAACCTGCTTCTTCAACCACGAGCCTGACAACTCGCATTTTCAACCACATGCCTAAAAACATACCTCATCAACCATGGGCCTCACAACCCACCTCTTCAACCACGATCCTGACAACCTTCTTCTTAAAACCACAACAACCAAAATCGAGTAATTCAAGGGAACGAATCAGTAAAATTACAGAGGTTCACAATGGCGGAAATGGCTCTGGCTGAATGCTTGTTCAGTGCATGCACGAACTGCACAAGGGATGGCCAAAATGTTGCAAATGAACTTGTGGGAAAATTAAAATTTCCATAATGGTTGTTAAATTTGGCAGCATCGACAGTCATTCTCCAATGAGAGGCCATATGGGCCACCCTGAGGCTAGCCATGGAGACTTGGAGAATCAACTAGTCTTGTGAAGTATTGGCAAAAGCCATGGGGAACGTACAACCTCTGTGAGTCAAACCAAAAGTCAAGATGAACGATATTCTATGTGAGTATAATGAAAAAGTCAGGGGGGACGTACAATCTATGTGAGCATAAGCATTCTAGTGAAAAATTTAGGGGGAATGTACAAACTCTGTGAGCATAGACAAACTAGTGCAAAAGTCAGAAGGAACATACAACCTCTATGAGCCTAGTCAAACCTTCTGAGCCATGAGAAAAAGTCAAGGTATCTAGAAAACGTTAGGTTGAATGTAAAATTCCTATGAGCTAGAAACAAACGATATTCCTAATATTGAAAATGATGTAATTGTATTGATCTAGTGTGTTGGCACGTGTAAACATTATCCACCATGAAGATAATTTCGAATTTCCTTGTCAAGAGTTGTAACTAAAGTCTTGAGTTTAGTTCTATGTTAGAAATAAAGTGTAATGTTGAGTTGCAACTAAAGTCTTGAGTCTAGTTCTATTTTAGTAATGTTGAGTTGCAACTAAACTCTTGAGTATAGTTCTATTTTAGAACTAAAGTGTAATGTTTATTTGCAACTAAAGTCTTGAGTCTAGTTCTATTTTAGAACTAAAGTGTAATGTTGAGTTTCAACTAAATTCTTAAGTCTAGTTCTAAGTTTGAACTAAAGCATGTCAATCTCAAATCCAGTTCTAAGTTCGAACTAAAATGTAATGTTGAGTTGTAAGCAATCTCAAGTCTAGTTCTAAGTTCGAACTAAAGTGTAAAGTTGAGTTGTAACCAATCTCAAGTCTAGTTCTAAGTTCGAACTAAAGCATGAAGCTAAGTTATGTTTAATGCATGCAATCAGGTTATTATTTCGAGCTTCCCCTCTTCCCCTCTTCAGCCTATATAAGAAGAGTTTGAACCCTCTCTTCAACACAGTTTCCATATGCAGGTTGAGGGTGAAGCAATAGAGGATCACATTGGTGATAAAGAGGCAGCATATAAGAGGTGTATTTCAGCAAGGTCTTTTAAGTCTTTGTCAGTTCATAGTCATCTTGGCAAGCTCTTTGAGAGAAGAACATTCATGGTGGATATTTGTAAGAGATCTTAAATTATTAATGCAATAAAGGAATATTTGTTGCTGGGGTTTTTCTCCCTATATAGGGTTTCCCCAGGGTATACGTGTTGTTGATGTGAATGTTTACTTATCTACATAGTTATTGCTATTCTATTATGATTTGAAATTGTTGAATTATATTAAGCTGGAATCAAAGTATTGAAGAAAATAAAAGAATTAATCCACATAAGAAATCAAGCTCATAATTTAACATGGTATCAGAGCTTAGGGTGTGCTAAAGATGTTGAAGTGCAGCAATAGGTACACACAGATCCAAGCTACATTGATTAAGTTTCCAGTGTGAGGTCCATGGAATCCTCCATTTCAGTCAGGGTTGAGGATAGGCTCGAAGGAGCTACCAACTTCAATGTGTGGAAGCTCCGTATAAAAAATATCTTGCAAGAGGATGATCTTGAGCAGTATGTGACCACAGTGGTGGAAGAACCCACAAATAATGCAGGAAGAACAGCCTTTAGGAAGAGTCAAGCAAAGGCCAAACGAAACATCTTTGACTCATTCAAAGATAATATAACGCCTGCAATGACTTCGTTGATGACTGCCAAGGACTGTATGGATACCTTGGTGAATATGTATGAGAAATAGGCTCCAAGTCAGAAGAGGACACTTAAGCACAAGCTTAATTATTTGAAGATGGAGAAAGGTGAATCAGTGGCATATTTCTATTCTAGGATAGCTCAGATCAGAGATCAGCTTTTGGTCACAAGGGTGACAATGGACGATGATGATTTAGTACAGGCCATTTTTTACGGTCTTCCTTCTTCATGGGAGACCTTCTTATTCAGTGTAAGTGGGAGAGAGATTCAACCCATGTTTGAGAGGTTATGGCATGATTTCCTCTAGGAGGAGAGTCGCACAACTACCAGGAGCGAGCCAACGAAAGAAGAGCACTCAGCCTTAACATCAATATTTAAGGGAAAGAAGAAAGGCGCTTTCCAGAAAGGATCTCAATGGAAGAAAAACACCAAAGGTACATTCAAAGGAAAGAATATTGATACATATAAGATTAAATTCTTTAGTTGTAATAATTTGGGTCATTTTGGTAAAGATTGTTGGTTTAGAAAGAAATATCCTAGGAAAGGGAAACATCATGCATCAAATGTTGAGGATGATGAATCCAAAAGAAATCAGAAAATTCCTTCTAATGAGAAAGAAAATAGGAAAGAATGTTATTTGGGTTTTTCCTTATCCAGTTTAGTTTTCATGAGGCTGAAAAATTGGTTAGTAGACAGTGGTGGATCAAAGCACATGACAGGGTACAAGGATATCCTCTCAGATTTCGAGACAAAATCTTTTGCAGAGAAGGTCAAGCTTGGGGATGAAAAATGCTACAAGATAGAGGGAGTAGGCTATATCTCCTTCAGATTGGAATATGGGTCTAGACTTCATGTTGATGAAGTATTATATATTCCAGGGCTCAAGAAGAATCTACTATCAGTTGCAACCCTTGAGGACAAATGATATTGGATGATATTCAAGGACAGGAAGGCACTATTATGGGCTAAAGGTAGCCACTTAAGCACAACATAACCCATTGGAACTTGCAGTGGAGGACTGTACGTCGTGTCAGGATAGTCAGTTTAGGCATTGGCTCATGATGCGACTAGCTCCAACGAGTTGTGTCACAGAAGACTTGGACATATTCATTAAAACGCTCTTCCATATCTACAGAACATTGTATGTGGCATGCCCTCTATTTCTCTTAGTAAAAATGAAATTTGTAAGGGATGCATGCTAGGTAAAAATATAAAGAAATCATTTCCTAGTAGTGACAATAGATCTCACGGAATCTTAGATCTGGTTCATTCTAATGTTTGTGGTCCTGTGTGATCTCCCTCACTCAGTTGTTGCTTGTATTATGTCATTTTTATTGATGATTACTCAAGAAGATGTTGGATTTATTTTCTTAAAGCTAAAAGTGACACATTTGATAAATTCAAAGAGTACAAAACCTTTATTGAAAAGAATACAGGGAAACACATCAAAATCCTTAGAACATACAATGGAGGAGAGTTTGACTCTCTTCAGTTTGAGGATTTTTGAAACTCACCAAGAATCAAGAGACAGTTGACCGTGCCACATAACCCTCAACAAAATGGTGTTGCTGAGAGGAAAAAAAGGACTATTTGTGAGGCAGCAAAAGAAATGATGTTTTACCAGGATGTACCAAATTCCTTATGGGAAGAAGCTACCTCCACTGTCGTGTATATTCAGAACAGGTGTCCAAATGCTATATTGAAGTAAAAGACTCTTGAAGAGGTCTTCTCAGGGATCAAACCTAAAGTAGGGCATCTAAGGATATTTGGATGTCATGTGTATATTCACGTCCCTAAGGAAAAGAGGACAAAGATGGAACCCTCAGGCGAGAAAGGGTTTTTTTTGGGGTACAGTGAGAAATCCAAGGCTTACAATATTTATGTACTAGTTCGAAGGAAATTAGAGGTAAGAAGATATGTGACTTTCCATGAGGAATTTGCATTTAATAAATCCAAAGTGCTTCAACAGGATTCAGAAGCAGTTCAGCCAGCTTCACCCTCCTCTGAAAATGAAGAGTCAAATGATCAAGGGGAGGAACCTCGTGAAGGGCCAAGTAATGAGCCCCTATAACCCATTGAAGTGTTATAAAGAACTCTTGAAGAACCTCCAGCCAAAAGGAAGTCGGGGTGGCTTAAAGATAAAGTGTGGGAAGCAGAAAGGATAGCTTCTCCCAAAGGAACTTTCAGGGAAAGGAAGAGGCCTCATAGGTTTGGAGGCTATGTTGCACTGATGAGTAGCATTAGTGATGTTAAACCTTCTTCATTTGAAGAAGAATATAAATTACAAGTATGGAAGGATACCATGCTTAAGGAATACAGGTCTATTATAAAGAACAATGTTTGGGACATTGTGCCAAGGCCAAAAGACAAATCAGTGGTTTCTTCCAAATGGATATATAAGATAAAAATTGCAAATGATGGAAGTTTGGAAAAGTTCAAAGCAAGATTTGTAGCCAAAGGATTCACTTAGAAAGAACGAATCGACTACGAAGAGACTTTTTCTCCTATAGCCAAGTATACCTCCATTCGAGTTATTATTTCTTTATCTTTTGTACTTGGTTGGAAGCTACATCAGATGGATGTAAAAACAACATTCTTGAAAGGAAAGATTGAACGGGAGGTCTTTGTGGAACAAATAGATGGTTTTATACTGCATAATAAAGGAACTCATGTATGCAAGCTAAGGAAGGCCTTGTATGGTCTTAAGCAGGCTCCCAAAGTTTGGTATGACAAGATTCATGGCTTTCTTAAAAGCATGGGCTTTCAAAAAAGTGATGTTGATGCAAATTTGTACTTCAAGGTAAGAGGTAACCAACCTGTTATACTAATCCTGTATGTTGATTATCTCTTTCTAACAGCAGATGAAGGGCTAATAGCCTGGTGTAAGAGGGAGCTAACCTTAGAATTAGAGATGAAAGACTTGGGCTTGATGCATTACTTCCTAGGATTGGAAGTGTGGCAAAGACAAGGTGAGATATTTATGGCACAAGGAAAATACACAGTGGATGTACTAAAGAGGTTTGGTATGATGGATTGAAAATACATGTCTACTCCGATGGTTACCAACCTAAAGAAGCCGCATGATTCTGATACAGGTTTAGATTCGGTGGATCCCACCATGTATAGGAAAATGAATGGATCATCGATGTACATGATCCACACTAGGCAAGATATATGCTATGTAGTGATTGCAATGAGTCAGTTCATGACTGAATCGAGACAAATACACTGGGTGGCAGCAAAGCACATCTTGAGATATCTCAGAGGGACCATTACTTATGGTTTGAGATATACATCCAGTGGTGGTTTATTTCTGCATGGGTTTGCAAATGTTGATTGGGAAAGAAGCCCAATGGATCAGAAGAGTACTTTCAAATACTGCTTCAGTTTAGGATCCGCTATGATCTCTTGGTCAAGATGAAAGCAGGGATCCATTGCACATAGTACAACATAGGTTGAGTACATTGCAACAAGTGATGCTAGCAAGGAAGCAATATGGCTCAGAAAATTGATTTTTGGGTTGTTTGGTGATAAGCTCGAGACGACGGTGGTTCACTGTGATAATCAAAGTTTCATGAAATTGACAGAGAACCCGGTATTTCATGACAGGTTGAACATATTGACATGAGGTACCACTACATCCGAGACTTGGTCAAGAGAAAAACTTTAAAATTACAATACATAGCCACGAGTGAGAAAGTAGTTGATATCCTGACCAAGCCTCTGACCTCGAGATAGTTTGTGTAGCTGAGAGGAAAGCTTGGCGGGGCTAAGAATGACTCCCTTGCTGAGAGGGAGTGTTATATTTGGTAGCATCGAAAATCATTCTCTAATGAGAGGCTATATGGGCCACCCTGAGGCTAGCCAAGGAGATTTGGAGAATTAACCAGTCTTGTGAGGTATTGACAAAATCTAGGGGGAACGTACAACCTCTGTGAGTCAAACCAAAAGTCAGGAAGAACGAGATGCTATGTCAGTCTAATGAAAAATTTAGGGGGAATGCACAACCTTTGTGAGCATAGACAGTCTAGTGCAAAAGTCAGGGGGAACGTACAACCTTTGTTAGCATAGACAGTCTAGTGCAAAATTCAGGGTGAACATACAACCTCTGTGAGCATAGACAGACTAGTGAAAAATTCAGCGGGAACATACAACCTCTATGAGCCTAGTCAAACCTTGTGAGCCATGAGAAAAAGTCAAGGTATCTAGCAAAAGTTAGGTTGAATGTAAAATACCTATGAGCTAGAAACAAACGATATTCCTAATATTGCAAATGATGTAATTGTATCGATCTAGTGCGTTGGCATGTGTAAACATTATCCACCATGAAGAGAATTTTGAATTACCTTGTCAAGAGTTGTAACTAAAGTCTTGAGTATAATTCTATGTTAGAGCTAACGTGTAATTTTGAGTTGCAACTAAAGTCTTGAGTCTAGTTCTATTTTAGTAATGTTGAGTTGCAACTAAAGTCTTGAGTCTAGTTCTATTTTAGTAATGTTGAGTTGCAACTAAAGTCTTGAGTCTAGTTCTATTTTAGAACTAAAGTGCAATGTTGAGTTGCAACTAAAGTCTTAATTCTAGTTCTAAGTTCTAACTAAATCATGTCAGTCTCAATTCTAGTTCTAAGTTCGATCTAAAGTGTAATGTTGAGTTGTAACCAGTCTCGAGTCTAGTTATAAGTTTGAACTAAAGTGTAAAGCTGAGTTGTAACCAATCTCAAGTCTAGTTCTAAGTTCAAACTAAAGCATGAAGCTGAGTTATGTTTAATGCATTCAATCATGTTACTATTTTGAGCTTCCCCTCTTCCCCTCTTCAGCCTATATAAGAAGAGGTCGAACCCTCTCATCAACATAGTTCTGCAACACAGTTTTGAAACAAAGTTTTCATATGCAGGTTGAGGGTGAAGCAATAGAGGATCACATCAATGATAAAGAGGCAACATATCAAAGGTGTATTTCATCACGTTCTTTTAAGTCTTTGTTAGTTCAGTGTCATCTTGGGAAGATCTTTGAGAGAAGAACATTCATGGTGGATATTTGTAAGAGATATTACATTATTAATGAAATAAAGGAATATTGTTTGCTGGGGTTTTTCTCCTTGTATAGGGTTTCCCCAAGGTATATGTGTTGTTGATGTGCATGTTTACTTATCTACATAGTTATTGCTATTTGATTATGATTTGGAATTGTTGAAGTATATTAAGCTCGAATCAAAGTATTGAAGAAAATAAAATAAGTAATCCGCATAAGAAATCAAGATCATAATTTAATAATGGTGAGGATGTTGAGAGAGAGAAAGAAGGAATGGTGAGAATGGTCATCCTGCAGGATCGAGAGAGAGTCACAATGGTTAGAGAAAACTCCTCAAGAAGTTGGCCAGAATGGTTCATGACCCCCCAAAACGGTGGAAATTCCCACATAAATATGCATGTGTCCTTGGTGACACTTGGATCTCTAGGAGAACGTTCCTCTCCACTTGGAGTTTGTTCCTCTCCCCACAGGAACTTAGGATAACTGGGTTTATTTCCCAACATTAGTATTTTTCAGGAATACATTATAATATTCCCTTGGGTTAAGCCCTCAAGATTAGCCTCTCAACCCCATCCCTTTCCCTACCTAGTGGAGCTTACTCCCCTAGAAATATTTCTTCGTGGTAGGTCTACATGCAACGATGTTCTTTATTAATAATCTACATAATTACATATACAAAAATCAGGCCCACTGGCCTTAGAATCTAGGCTCTCTGGCCTAATAAACACATAATCCTACTAGCTTATAATCACTTGGATCACCAACCTATAAAAATCATTACATTACACAAGGGCTAGTCCTTGGGGTATTAAAAAGTATGCTAAAAAAAAAAAAAGTTTTTGTATGAACAAGGCGGGCATGCCCCATGCTTATATCATGAAACCATAAAGGGATACTAGTAATTGAACCTCCTAACAAAGTAGATATATGCAATGCCCTAGGGAGTGTTAAAAGAAACAGATGATGATTTTGATGATGAAACTGCCTCTGAATCGAGTGGTGAATGAATCAGAGGCATTGATGGGATAACAAATGTAGAGGTCCTCAGCTACTACTGAAAAATCCAATGGTCGCAAAGTATGATCCACTGTAACATGAAATTGTGTTAGAGTCGAATGTCATTGGGATCAATGACATTAGAGAGAAATGAGGAATCTCTCTGTGTCGTCTAAGGCTACTCATTGTCAATGGAATGAGAGCCAATATACTACAACCTTTCTGGGAATTTTTTGATGTCAACATGAAAGGTGATGCGATGATAAGAAGTAAAGGGATTCTGGATATCCGGTTGATCAAAATGGTGTCAGAAATTGTATTGGGACAAGTGAATGGGTGATAATCATGAACGATGTCTAGAATATATGGGATTCAAAAAATTCCCTTGGTTGGGGGGTGTGTATCGATGGTAGAAACCGTAAAATACTCTTTGGTGTCAGGGGGACAGATAGATATGGGAAAAATTGTGCTGAATGGGTGGGATTGCAAGGAGATGTAGCATAGGTCAAAATATAGAGTGATATGGGAAACATAGGTCTATGGTCGTCAAATTTTTTTCCTGGATACAAATGGATTGCAGAGAATGTGAGGGAAGTGAGATTCCCCAACCAAGGGTAACATAGGTTACGATGTGCCAAGGGAAAAATTCCATTAGGTGCGATGCAAAAAATCTATTCTACTTGCTAAAATGTAAAATGTTCTTTTTACAATTACCAAATGAAAAAAAAAGTAATTGGGTTGGAAGTACATGTACATAAATGGGTTCCCCAGTGAAGTATGGCTTGGTCGTCTTGGGGTGCAAGTAGAGACTGGTGGAGGGTGGGGGCCCCATTGGTTAGTTTTTGTACTAGGTAGATGAATGGAGGATGATACTGTATATGGGAAGTTAATGTTGGATGATATGGAAGGTTAATGATAATGTGGAGGTGCATTTAATGTAACCAAAAAGAATAATGAGGGAGTCCATAATGGGGTGGTTAGCATGGTGATGAGGAATAAGTATGAGGTTCTTGCTCTGGGGTGTAACACTACCACGACTCCCAATTCTAATGGATAGAAAAACATGAGTGTCAATATGCCAAGGGGGAAATATATGTGGGACAACTCATGGAGGTGAGAGAGATACTAGATGGCGGTACTTGAATGCAATGGAGGTGATGTTATTGTAGAGCGGGGTGTGGGGATCCTTAGGATAAATTTCAGGGGGTGTGATTAGAGAATGCAATTGTGAGAAGAGGGTTGAATTTTATGCTAGTTTGGAATATATACTTGGAGAAGCCAAGGGATTCCATGATAGACGACATGAAGGGGGATGCTGGTGGGGACTTGCACATTCAAACTAAATACCTGACATGAAACATATATGGAAATAAAACATATATAACAGTTGCTTGATAAGGAAACATGGATAGGGGATGTGTACATCTTCCCAAGGTGCCAGAATGGGTCCCCGAGGCTCTAGAATAAAATGAGTATCCAAAATTGTAAGTTTTAAACCTGCGAAGTAAAGCAATGCATATATATTCTTAAGCAATACAGAAATTAATCAATGGCTCATACACAGAATACACAGAGATCTTTACCGGAAACCCT
>JZKD02S1732427.1:488145-544041 GCA_000966675.3 Picea glauca
AGGTGGTTAGATTTGTTCCTAGGTGGGGGAGAGGAGGTGCCATGAATGGTGGTGGGGGAAATGGGGGAGGGTAATATTGATTTCCCCCATATGGTTGAAAGTATGGGTTGGTTCCCTAATTGGTTACTGGTTGTGTCTGTGGTTGAGTATGAGCCAGGGAGCCAATCAACCCATCAACAACATGCGATGTTCCAGGTTCTGTTTGACCAAAGGGAACAGGAAGAGGAGCATATGGAAGGACAGTGTATAGGTACCCTAATTAGGATTAGATGAGGTCAAACTGTTGTGCCTTGGTGATGTATTCATGTTCTATTTTTTGGAGAATTGTATCAACATATTTGGCAAGGGTAGGAATGAGCGATTATAGGAACCAATATACCATTTGTTGTGGGGTGGTAGATTCCTTGCATATTCTTCAACATCTACACCACTCGTAAATATGATCAAAGACATGAACAACAACAATCTATTTGTATTCATAAATAATTTCCAAACTGGTGTCATGATGGATAGGGAGTTGAAAGAAAATACAAGAATTATTTGTCTATAGACTCGAAGGTTGCATGGGAACCAAAATTTTTGTATACGTACCATTTGATTGCATTTCCTGTGAGGGATCTCTGAAATAACCATAGATGAATGAAATCTTCCATTATGATATTGGAAGAAAATCACAAGTGGAAGGGCATAACATGGTTAGTAGGTTCCTCTCTGAATTTTCCTTCAAACTTAGGAATGTATGAAGGTAGTTTTGTGGGCATATTCGACCTAGTGGGGTCATGGAATATGGGATCATTTGTCAGTTTGGTTAGATTTGGGATGTTGAGTGAAGCCAAGTAGGGCATGATGAGGGTGTGTCCTACCATGTTATGGGAGGAAGTATCTCCTTGGGAGCTTGTACTTTGTGAGAAGGTTTGGGCTCTGCCGCTTTGTGGTGGAAGGGTTGTTTGTGAGTTGCTTGGGATATGGCTCCAAGAAAAGTGTCTCCTAGTAATCTTGAGCCTAGTACTGTAGCACTAAGTGGTTTATGTGATGGTATTGCTGATATCTCTGTGAAATTAGGAACACCACCCAAAATTGGGGGTAAGTTTCTCAAGCGTCTAGAAAGGAGGGGATATTGTGGTTCCCCTGTGATTCTAGCCTAGAAGTGGGTGTGTGAAAACAGTGTTGAAAAATGATAGGACAAATTTATTTCAAATTGCTTTAAGCAATGTATTCATAAAACTACATGTAATTAAGTGGTGAGAATCATACATCAAGACAATGTGAAAATTGGTTTGGGATTTTTGTAACTCTTCATGGGGGAATAAAAATCAAATAACAAGTGCATGTGTCCTATCCAACATATATTCCTTCCTCTCAATAAGAACTGGACCTCCAAAACAACACTCGACAGTGGGGCCGAAACCCACTTGAGGAGAAACGAGTGAAGGGGAGAACAATCAGCTATAATGAGGGATGAAGGGGGCATATCCTGGAAGTAATGGCGATATTTCCCAACAACCGTTCAAAATTTTACTGAGGTGTGATTGCATCCCACAAATGCCACCTTGGGTGGATAAATCCTAAGTTTTGGCTACAAATCTACCTCCATCAATCATGACATTTAGATTTTTGGCCTCAGAAATCAGTCACAGGCTAGATTCTTTCCAAGGGTTAGGTGACCCAAGGAGGCATGCACTGAACAACTAGACCTCGGCCTTTGACCCTTCATGGGTGTCTCCCTGTCTTATGGTATAGGAATGCTTGAATGGGAGGATTTTGGCACCCTAATTCACAACTTTCTAAGTTTCAAGTGAGAAAATGATGATGGGGATTTATTTGGATCCCTATCCCCAAAATCGTAACTTAGACTAACAAATTATTTTGTGTTTCTCCTATGGAGGTTATAAAGTGGGTTGATTATGGTTGTTTTTAGAATGTGAAATAAGTCTGTGAAGCTGGGGTGATGGACCAACTTTGTTATTTATGATGGTGTGCACAAATACCCTTTACTGAACAAATGAATCCCACAAGAGTTTCAAGTATATAGAAAAAAGGTTTTTGAATGAGTGAGAGTGTGTGAAAGCAGTGATGATGTTGAAAAAATCTTTTAATAAAATAAATTCAAGATTTTATCATGGTGTACATCTTGTGGTTATTTACTTGTCTTGTTTATATAACTTACTAATTTTTTTCAAAATGAACCTTGCAAACAAAAGGAAATTCTAATCTATCATGGTGGATATGATAATCCTTACTTGGTCCCTTTATCTTCCTAATCCATTTTGTAATCTAGAAAACTTGAAACTAGTCCTAGATTGTGAGCATGTGGGCATGTGTGGGCCCTTACAATTTATTTAAACTCCTTAGGTGACTTACTCTAACAATTGAAAACTATCCTAGGATTACATGCATGTGGTCATATGGACCCTTAAAATTCTTTTAAGATTAATTTTCAACAAGTAAGTTGAGAGGATTGGCCTTTTTTTCAAAGTGATTTGATTTACTAAGGGAGATGGAGACTTATCTAAGCAACCTCTTTTTCTGATTTCCAATATCTCTCTAAGGTGTGAGGAAATATCATACTCCAAGATTGGTTTATATTGTGTTCCAATCCTAGTTTAGTGTGATGAATTTGTAAAAATGAAAGCTTTGTTCTGATATTTAAAAGCATAAAACCTTTTAAGCCATCCATGTGGCCACCAAGAAAATCAAAGATATTGTGGTTCATTTTAATCTACCTAATTATCTATTTGTAATTTGGGGTTTATGTATGAAAGAATGAGATCTCATCCTTCTTTTGATGGATTTTAAAAATTGCTAGACAAAAATTTAAACTATTGAGTGGCAGTGGGAAACTAAAGCCTTACAATTTTTGCAAATTTAAAACAGGTTTATGATATAATAAAAAAAATCATGCACAATGTGCCAACTGCATGCTTTGAGAGTTATGATAGAGAGCATATGTGCGTGGACCACGTGTTTATTCATACCAAACCCATGCACACACAAATAATTTCGTGCGATGAAACTTTTGAACAAATTCTCTTACTGTGGGGTGAAATCTTGCTCTCAAGGGGTGAAATTAGGTCATTTTTTACCCCTGCACATGGAAACAAGTAATAAAGAAAACTCTAACAGCCTAATTAGGGATAATTTTGATTGAAATCCCTAGCATGGTCATCGATATGTTGGGTTTCTTTTGTCACAAGGGTGAGAAAAAGTAGTTCCCTTAACTATCTAGTTAGGCTATCCAGAAAGAACAATAGATATTTAGTTGGTTAGTGTCTAAACTAACACAAAGAAACAATAAATAAAACATAATGAAATAAATCTAAAATAAGAAATCAATAACTTAAAATGAATGAAAAAAGAAAACAGAATATATAGATACCAAGTAAATTGATATTCAAATTGATGCTCCTTGGAGAAATATGGGAACTTATTGAGTCCCAAAGTACAAAGTCTTCTTTCTTCTATCAATGGATAACAAAGGAAAATGGTGAAGAAAATAGTGTTTGACTACTCAAGAGGAGAGAGTCCTAACACTTTCTATGGATGCCCAAATATTTCTAAGAGGAATATGTCTTCCCAAAGCTAAAAATGACTAGCATAACAATACTCAAATGCTTCTTCCTTTTTGCATACAATGGCCCTTTATTTATAGGAGGATGGGAATTTTTTTCCCAACTAGTTTCAAATGTGAATGGGAGGCCCTTGGAGGTACCTCCCATCATTTTCAGTGATCCCAATGAAACAATTGGGGGTGATTTTGGGTATGGGGCAGATTCACTCCCAAAAGTGGTTGAGGCCCAACCAAAATCATCAATGTGTTGTTTATGCATTTGCGTGGGTATTTTGACTATCAGTCATGCGTACCATGCCATGTGTGCATCGTACACCATGTTATCCCACAAAGATGTGTGCTCACTACTTTTGTTTGATGTGCACGGATTTCCAGAACCACTTTTATATAGTTTTATGATTGCCTTTCCAAACTGAGTGTAATCCTTCCATAATTAGTGGTAGTATGTTGTGTTTATGTTAACTATTTCTTCATCCACTGTCTGTATTTGTGGTGAGACATTTCCGGTGATAAAAATTTGGACAACCCATCCTTTCGATATTGTCACATCTCCTCACATATTGTTTTGCATCTCTGAAAATAGAGGGCCTATAGCACCCCTACTAAAGGATTTTATAGGTTGTCCTTTTGCCTAAAAATTGTCCACCACAAGGCTCATCATGGAAATCCTTCAGGATATCAAACATTTCATCCTCTCTAACACATATATGGATAATTAAATCTGCTCCAGTGTAGAAAAGGTCTCCTCCAATCCTGCAGTATTTAGCACTTTGTCTAATAATCTTGTTTTTTTATTTTGCTTAAAAGAACGATGGAAATTTTCCTATGGACAAATAATTCACAATGTCAGCAAACCATGGAGACCTAACATAAATTTCAAATAATTGTTCATGAAGAAAAAATTCTACTACAAGAATGGTCTCACCGGGATTATTGATACGGGAAAGGAAATTTTCCCTCTAATTCCCCCTTCCTGACCTATTTAAAACAATGATATTAAATTTATGCAATAAGAGAGGCCATATTTTTATTCTACCATTTTTTATTGGTTTATTCATAAGGTATCTAATGAACAAATGGTTAGTATGCACAAAAATAACATATCATGTAATGTAATGTGAAATTTTATTTATTGCATAAATTATTTCCAAAAATTCCTTCTCCATAATAGTATAGTTGAGTTCAACAGGAGTCAATTTTTTACTAACAAAATAAATTGCATGATTCTATTGATTTTATTTATGTCCCAAAACCGCTCCTATTTTTTTCTTAGAGGCATTTGTTGATATGTGAAAAGGAAATGTCCAATTGGGTCCTCTCAATACTAGAGTTGTATATATAAAAAAAAAATTATTTAAAGGAAACCTCGTAGTCAGTATCCCAGTAAAATTTGACATCCTTTGCAATTAATTTAAATAAACGAGATGCAATTATAGTAAAGATTCTGATAAACCCTCTATAGTACCCTGCATGACCAAGGAATGTCCTCACATCCTTTTGACTGGATGGAGTTGGTAAATTGACAATCAATGCAATATTCAATATATATATATCTTAATGTTACATAATGTTTCACCCATGAACATATGAAACTTCCGTTAGATTACTACACCCCTATACCACGACAGAAAAAGTATAAGTGGACACTCACATCCCTCTAAAGTTATCTTATCCAATCAGAATGAGAAGGAAAGAAAGGATATGATGAGCCTATTTCGACGATTGTCCTCGCTACTTCTAATCCTCAGGATCGATCTCCAATATACCTGGCACAAATTGAGATCTACAATGGACAACAAAGGAAAAAAGCTATCTCCTACTCTACAATATTATATAAGGAAAGTCTATCTATCAAAATTAGAGAAAAAACTATACAAGCAAATGTAACAAGACATAAACTTAAAGTAAATAAGCCAAGTATATATTAATTGGAAATCCAAAAAGAGGCACTTACAAACTATGTATGATGTGGCATCACTTCTCCAATAACTCCTCATCCATCCATTGAACAAACATTGACATCAAAATGCAGATCAAAGGTTCGATACCTTAATTGTTCTTCCCTTCACCTTGGAAATACCTTCAATATATAGGCTTTGAGAGGCACAACTATTAGAATTAAAGAGATGTGCTCATTTTACCATAGAAAATGTCACTATTGTCACCCAACCATAGGTGTGCATCCACCCCTAACCACTATAAATTTTTCTATATATAATTATTCCATAAGCAACACTAGAACCAACAGATAACCAAGAGAGCTCATATTTATCCAAAGATAGCTCACCAAATAGAAAGTCCCAAAGCCATAGAACAAGAACAATACTCATTTTCAATAGTTGTAGTTGCACTTACCAAAAATACCACCAAGAACCATCACCAAAAACACCACCAAGAGATAGTATTGGATATGGTGCACATCTTAGGCTATATGGCGCTAGAGAGAGAAACCAGGAACCATACCAGAAGATTCACCTTCCATGCTTGCACATAAAGCTCCAAAATTACTCCAAACTTGACTAAGAGATTGTGTGAGGTGTGTGTGTACAAATGATATAGATCATATCTTATTTATAGTGGTTCTTGTCACTTGTCTGGGTCAACTTATCCTTTTAGAATCTAATACTTTAATATTAGTTATTTTACTGAGTTGACTTGTCTTCTAGGGTATCTACATATTTTCTTAGGGTTTCTCTTGCTTCTGGAATATTCTATTCTCTCCAAAGGTTACACATGGAGGTTAATACCTCCCAAAACTACCATAATATCAACACTCCCTCCTAGCTAGGGAGGTATTAACACGTAGCATCATCATAGCCACATAGGCTATCTCATGATCATGTAGATAAATTCACAAGCAACATCACTACTATCAATATCATATGATAGAATCAACTACATCATCTATCGAGGAAATAATCCATATTAGTAATCAAGCATGATGTTGAATAAGTCACTAACTCAATAGAGTGATACAAGGACCATTATTCTAATATAGACCTACGTCCTAGAATAATGATTGTCCCAATAGATGTTGAAAGTTATCAATGGCTCCAACAACCATCCTCTCCACTGCATCATCTCTAAGATGTATGATCATATCTAAGTTGTACCAACATGATGCTCTGCATCATATCTAATATGTACTAGCATGATCATATCTAACATGATGTGGAGTACCATATACAACATCTCTATGACATACTATCATGTTGTCAATGCACCATCTCTAAGTTGTAGTTGCATGATATAGATCAATGCCTCTGCATCATCTCACTATCCATCTAGTTGGAAATTATCTCCAACATGAGTGGTAGTCTCCATGAAAATTAGAACAATGTCATCCAACAAAACACAATTGTGTCTATCCATAGTATTACACAACTATTTTCCAGTGCTACACAACCACTCCTAGTAGCACACAACTACTAACCAATGACACATAGTCACTACCAATGGAGCACATCCACCACAGTAGCATACAACTAATGTCCAGAGACACACAGTCTCCACAACAATCATATCATATGATATCAACAATGTCATGATACAGACTGAGTCATCTGGGCCACTCTTCCACTCACATCTATGAGATCTGGAAGAGCATATTCCCTTAGAAAGTTAAACATCAACCATGGGTTTTCTGGACTATTCTTCCCAAGCATAGAAGAACAATTCTCCCTAATGCATGAACCTGGACCATTCACCTAGCTGGGCCATTCTTCTGGCACTAATCATAGTGGAACCTAGAGAGAATGAATCTTCCCTAGGGAACGACTGTCCCTAATTATTGAACCTAGAACATTCAACCTAAATCAGCCATTATTATCACACTAATCACATTACAACCTGGAGATAATGATTTTTCACTAGGGAATGATTGTTCAGACCATTTCCTATGGAAATGATTGTCCTGAAACAACCTCCTACATCAAACCATTCTTTGAAATTGCTCACAACTGTGAACTTCAAAAGAATGACTTCTCAAAGAGGTGGGCCATTCTTCTTGACCACTACTCAGAGTGACTACCAATGAGAATGGTTTTCCTAGACCATTCACCCACACTGGCCACAAGGGGAATCCTTGTCTATGGTACATCAACAATCTATCGAACCATTTTTGTTACGAAAATGACTGTCCACTCTGGCCCATTTTCTGAAGTGGAAAATGACTATCCGACAAAAATCCTGGACCACTTTTTGAACTGGAAAGTGACTGCCCAACCTGGACCATTTTCCAAACTGGAAAATGACTTTTCATAAATCAATAACATATCAGTACTCCCTCCAAATATGGGAGTAATCACTTCCCTTTATAATAAGGAAGTCATCTCCATGAGTCCCGACTTGTTCCTTAAGTGCACAAACTTTTCATATTGGATAGAGGATTTACCAAAATATCTATTATCTGCTCAGCTATGGAGATATATTGGAGAACCACTTCCCCCCTCTGGACTCTATCATGGAGAAAAAAATACTTGATCTTCAATGTGCTTCGACCTTTCATGGAACATTCGGTTCTCTAAAATATTCACACAGATTTGATTATCACAATATATCAAAATTGAATCCAACACCTGATTAGACGGTCCAAAAACCAACTTATGGAGACACACTACTTTCATACAAGCATCACAATTTGCAATATATTCTTCTTCTGCAGTGCTGAGTGCAACAGACTTTTGTTTCCTTCTAGCCCATGATATCACGACAAAGCTCAAACTGAAACATATCCAAGAAGCACTTATTCTATTATCTTCACTCCCTGCCCAATATGAAATGATAAATCCAAGAATTTGTATATCATGACTCAAATGTCCATGACGTAATTTCAAGGCATTCTTTGCAATTATTCATTTTTCATGGCTAGGTTCCACCTAGAACTATTTTCACAAGAAAGAAAATATATGGTTGAGTATTCTCCAAATACATCAACGATCCATTCAATTGTCGATACAAGGATGGGTCTATTGGATCAGAGTCTCTCAAATTATTTAGATCTGTTATCATGGGAGTATTCCATGGATTTCTAATCCATTATCCCATACTTATGAAGAACCATTTCAATACACTTCCTTTGTCATAGGAAGTTTTCACCATGTTTTTGTTGTACATGAGAGGCTATGCACCAAGTTTTTTGAATCCATACAAGGGTCTCTTGAATCAAACCTATAACTTGAAGCCTCAGCTTTTATGGACGGTGCGCTTGTTCCTCTGGTTGCACTGAATCCAAGATTACAACTTGGAAAAGGTCTCTAGTACCTTCCCTGAAAACACACTCATGTTTTGCTAGATGATATAACTTGGATAGCATATAAAAGTGAATACCTTTTAAGTCTTGTAGCATCATCCGGCTTGTCTTCCAATATGAAACTAGATACTATCTTGACAGGAAGAGATTAGAATAAAATTCAATGATTATAACAAGCTAGAAAATCTAAAATTTCAACTTTGACCACAAAATAAATTTGACCAGAAGTCAACCTTTGACTTTGAATTTGACCATTCAACCTTTGAATTTGACTATTCAAACTTTGACTTTAACTTAGACCAAAAAATCAAATAGGAAGTCTTTGCTAGCTAATGGTACCAAGAGGTGCGCTAGGCTAGCGCGCACTAGGATGTCAAGGAATTAGGTCAAACTCTTCATCAAAAGTGATCGAACACATGGGTTAGGGTTTGTTGCAACTACATAATCTAAAAACCTAATTGCAGTTGTAACTGGTGCCACGACATGCTTAACAAAGAATTGTCGTACTACCTTCTAGTGGTTACATTGATTTTGAAGGTGGTGTGGTCCCATAACCTGTTATAATGAAAGATATGTGCTCATTTTACCATAGATAATATCACTATTGTGACCCAACCATAGGCATGAAACCACCCCCAAGCACCATAACCTTTTCTAGATAAAATGATTCTGAAAGAAGCACTAGAAACAATAGATAACCAAGAGAGCTCACATTTCTCCAAATATAGATCACCAAACAAAAATTACCAAAGACAGAAAAAAATAATAATACTCAGTTGCAGTAGTTGCAGTTTCACTTACGAAGAATACCACCAAGAACACCACCAAGAGATACTAGAGGATAGGGCACATGTCTCAGGATATATGGAACTAGAGAGATAAACTAAGAACCATCCTAGAATATTCACCTTCCATCCTTGAAGGTGCAGCTCCAAACTTGACTGAGAGAGTGTGTGAAGTGTGTGTGTACAAATGAGCTATATCATCTTTTATTTATAGTGGTTCTTGTCAGTTTTCTGGGCTGAATTGTCATTTTATAATCTAATACTTTAATATTAATTCTTTTACTAAGTCGACTTGTCTTCTAGGGTTTCTACATATCTGTTTAGGGTTTCTCTTTATTCCAAAATATTCTATTCTAGCCAAAGGTTACACATGGAGGTTAATACCTCCCACAACTACCATAATATCAACAACAACCACCATGACCAAATGAAGGATATGGTTGAGGATATGTCTCCTTAAGGTTTGTATTAGATCCTAAGGTGAAGCCATAGCATGGGGGTCGAATATAACCAACCTCATATTAAGAGATATTTCCCATAGAATAAGGTAGAGGATCCTCCTTTTCCCTCTAACAAGAATCACGCTTCTCTAGAACTAGAAATAGGGTGCCATCCTATATAGTCACACTCCTTTAACATGGAAAGGGAGGCACCATTCCATGAAGTGGCAGTCTCCCATCATGGCTAGGGGGTGCCACCCTTCGTAAATGCCCGAAAAATGGTCTATTTTTTCAAGAAAAAGGTGTGTTTTGACCTTGAAATGATGGATTTCATCCTCCAATATGAATTAGGGGTCATGGAAAACTATTTTCATGGTGTCAAGGGATGGCGACACCTAGAAATATGAATGAAACACTTGGTAGGGTGCATACAACACTTGCGACAGTGCATGCAATACTTAACAAGGTGCATGTGTCACTTTGTGACACTTGGGGGTGAGAAAATCAAGTGTGACATTTTGGTGTGTACTAGATGACCCCTAAAGTGTGAGGTTAGAAGAGAAAGTGATGGCCAAAACACTTTACAAATTATTCAATGCAAGGGTATTGGAGTGGGAGAACATGGAAAAAGATGCAAAAAATCATCCAACAATATTAATATATGTTCCATTTTCTAGGAAGACATACCTATGCTCGGAATACGAGATGACTCAAAGAATATCCACCAACCAATACACTACAGATCCATGAGAATATTGAGTAAGGATATGGCCACCAAGGATACAATGTGGATCCATACCTCCATGACATGAACTGATCACTTCCACGAAAAATACACAGTGGAGCTATGAAACGACAAAACATAGCCACAGATCAATGCAATGTGGATCTATATGATAGTATGTATATCGGTAAGATTTCCAACATGGTGATTGTAATGAAATATTTTACATGCTCAAATGATATCCATCACAACTTGGGAAAAGAACATAATAGAGTGAGATCCCAACCTAGGGTCTGTGTCCCAATCCCAATGTGGTATGAATCTATCCATGTGAATAAATGACTTGGTGTCGAACATGGTAGAAACCAGTTGATTACCAATCATTGATGTATACAGTTAACAAGTGTGAGGGAAATCACCAATGATGTCAATGACTCCCAAGGTAACTTAGTACATTCCAACAAATGTTAATAAATGAGTTGAGGTTGAACATTCATGGAATCATCCAATCAAAGGTCAATGATGTAAACCTATATTCAGAAGCGAGGAGGCCTACCATTAAGGCATGCAATTCCGAAGGTACTAACTGGTTTCTAAGTCTAATTCTTGGATAATGTGTTGAATTCGAAAAGAAAAAACTCATCGAAGGAGGGCCTTGATGTATCCCCCATCATCGACATGAAACTGACATAGGAAAGTGATGTAAGATGGTGAATCGAATGAGTATGGACTGACACAGGAAGAGAAAATTGGTAATATGACATATGTATGGTTTGATGTGAAAATTCCCTTGAACATTATGAAGCATGACAACTGAATTGGAAATATTGACTCGAATAGTACCAAGAACATAATGTGATGACAATAAGAGAAGTCTTTGACTAGAACAAAAAAGTATAGAGACACATGGAATTGGTATGACTCACAGACAAGAAGATTACCCAACTGTAAGACGATATGAAAACATGTGTCATTTTCAAGGGAAACTATAACTACCATAACAAATTCCAAAAAACGTGACCCACTTCATTCAATTTCCCCCCCCCCCACCATCCAGATAGATGAGTACCTATTTCTTTTTTAGCGAGCTTAAGGAGGAAAACATATGCTTGATATAGCTCATCCTTTGGATGAGTCCCTCATCGTATTTTTAATGAACCTGAGGAAGGAGGGGTTCGGTCTTGTATGGGTCCTAGAGATTGGACTCACATAGGTCCTTCGATGTATAGTTTTCACATTTAGAGAGTCTGAAAATAACTTAAAGATGACTCCATGGATGGGTTTTTCATAAGTTTAGTCTCCCGATCCTAAAAAAAGTGTAAAACAATACAGGGGAGAACTCTTCTAATCATGATTGATTATAGTATTCATTTTTCATAATTATTCTTGTGAGGCCGAAAAATACATAACTACCACTCGAAATATTCCCTTTCAAAACTTTTAACAAGTGCGAAAGGAAGCAATCTCACGCAATAATATTTTCATGTTTCGGGAGTCTGAAAGAGATTAAAGGAAACTTGGTAACCTATTCTCATGTATTAATGAGCATGAGAAAGAACAAAGACTGAGCTCGACACTTCCCAATGTAATTTCCAAAGTTTTCGAACAAAACCCATGTATAGATGGTAATTTTCCCCCGACTTGCATGATAGAAGCTAGTGTCTTTTCTCCATCATGATGTCTAGAGGTTGGATATCTTCCCCCCCAAGCTTCGTTTCATCCACCGATGCTTATGTTGTCACCGATTTCTGTACCAAATGGAGAAAAAGGGTCAACAAAAAAAGGTGGGTGAAAGGAAGGTTAAGTTACAATATCTAGTGAAAGACTCGACTCAACATTTATGATATCTAGCAAAAAAATTGACTCAACATTTATGATATCTAGCAAAAGACTCTACTCAATAGGAGAGGTGGTTGTTTGATTTTTTAACAAGCTTGTCACAAGGAAGAAAACTATGCTCGCATGGTAGGTTTCATTTTTACACAAGTTTGAAATTATAAACTATGCTTGGATCCCTTTGTTTCATTTTCTAACAAGCTTGACACAGATATGGGAACTCTCCTTGAGCATGGTTTCATTTTTTAATGAGCTTGAAATTAGAAAATAAAATATGCTCAAAGATATGTACTTGATCATGGTTTCCAAGAGGAAAATGCTCTATAAGGAATGCATGTCAAGGGAAAAACCTCAATCATGGTTTCCAAGAGATATTCACTAGATGGTAAATCCACACTCTGTAATGAATACATGTCGAGGGTTGTGATATGGGTAAGGATATCAGGCTCTAATATCCCTATTGAAGAGATCACCATGTCAACTACCGGATCTAAATCAGAAGAAAGGAAAGATTCCTTCTCATTCAAATTTGAATGCATGGGACATGTTGCTAGATAATTGACCTGCGATGGGGTGGATGTCACTGACATGTAAGGATCGTTGAGGGATTTCATATGGTTGGCCCTCATATAAAGGCCAATGAATGAAATCTGGTCTATGGTCACTATGTTTCCATTGTGAGGGAAACACATCATTCGAAATACTATGGACAAAAGAGCCTTTATAGCATAAACATAGTCTTGCCCGAGGAGAAAATTAAAATGAAAGGGGTTGTGGACTACCATCACATCAATATAGACCATTTTCCATCCTAAATTAACAAGAAACTGAGGAAGGATCCCCAAATTTTGAAAATCCCTTTTGTTAAAATCCAACAAATTTTGAATCACCGACACAAGCGGAGGAGAACCTAAATATTTTCAAGCATTGGAGGATAAAATACTAACAGATACACCTCCATCGACAATAGTCTGAGGAATGTCCCTACCAAAAATCTGAACAATAATTTGGAAAGGTATATAAGAAGGGATATAAGATTACATAAGTTCACCCCAATCTAAAATAATGGCCTCATTACTCGTAGGGTGTTCCGTTGGGAGGGGTGAAGTGACCCATTGTCTAAAACAGTCCATAGAAACAAGAAATACCCAAGGGACATCCTCACTCTTCAACGAAGGAGTGGGATTGACGAATGGTGGTATTGGATTGACCACTTTAACTTCACTCTCCAAGGGGAAAGTGGGATCGATTGAAGGTGAAATCGAATCGATCACTTGATCGACCGACTCAACTAATGATGGAACCATATGGATTACCTAATCAACCAGATTGACTGATGGTGGAACCTTATTGACCAGTTCATCAACCAATGGTGGGTTGGGAGATGGAAGTTATTGTTGCACATCAACAATCATTTATAACATATATGAATCCTCGTCCATACGAGGGCATAGGTAAATGCGGTGCATCTCACATAACAAGCAAGGAAATTTGACTTTACCCTTCTTACTACCAACTTGATTATCATGAGTTTATGGTTTGTCACCAGCATGACCTACAGCAGTTGATGACATGGTTTGAGAACCTTTTAAACATGTAGCTGAAACATGATGAAAAATCACAATACCTTTAGTATACATCATAAAAAAAATTCATTGCTTAAGGCAAGTCTTGTTTCTCGAGATCTATTTAAAAAAATGTCTAGGTTATCTAATGCTTCAAAAAAAGTATATCCATAAACTAAAAATTCATCCATGTACACCTCTATACGATCATCTAATAAATCAACAAAAATAGTCAATACTACCCTTTGGAATGTGGAAGATGCATTATAAAGACCAAAGGGTAAAACCGTGTACGCATAAGTTCCCCAAGGACAAATAAATGTCATTTTTTCTTGGTCTTCAGGTGATATTCTTATTTGGTTATAGCCATTGAAACTATAGAGGAAAGAAAAGTATTTCTTTCTAGCCAATGTGTCCAGGAATTGGTCTATGAAAGGTAGAGAGAACTGGTCCTTTAATGTGGATTTATTGATTTCTTTGTAATCTACACATACCCACCATTTTTCATTTTTCTTGGATACTATTACCAAGGGTGAAACCCATGGACTATGTGATATAGGGTAGATGAAACCTATGTCTAATAATTTTTGAATCTCCCCTTTTACAATGTATTTTAAGGTTGGTTTCATTCATCTTTGTGGTTTTCAGAATAGTTTAACATTTTCCTGTGTGTGTGTGTGTGTGTGTGTGTGTGTGTGTGTGTGTGTGTGCGTGTGATGGGTACAAGTAACAGGATGGATACCCTACATGTCAGTGTAATCCAAATCAAAAGATTTATAACATTTATGAAAAACATAAATTAATTGTTTCTGTTCTAACTCATTAAGATTAGAATTAATGTTTAATATTTTCCAGGGAAAATTTTCAATAACTTTAGTGCAGGAATTTGTTACAGAATCAACATGAAACACAATTTGAAATAAATATGTTAATCTATATATTGTACATGTCTCATGAAAATTCTTCCCAACAAGATAATCAACAGAAAAATGTTCAGAGTTTGATGATGAAGATTGTGAAATTGATGATGTAGATGTAGATGGTTCAGAATTTACTACCTGCCCCCTAAAATATGGAGGAAAATAAGGATGACAAACAAAATGATTCAACTGGTTTTCATCTGTAATTTCCTTAATATTTAAATCTTTTGAAATGGTTAAAACGAGATGAATTATTTCATTATTTGTGTTTGTTTATTTTAAACATTTCTCTTTCTCTAATTCATTCACTGATTTAGCTGGGGGGTAAAGTTTGATGTGTTTTATTTGATATCCAATTGTAATTGTCATATATCCTGATAAACAACTAATGTATGTGTTAGCTATTTCCAACCATGGTCTACCCAGGATTAGAGGATGTCCACCCAAATTTGGTTTAGGTTGAAGAATCATGAATTATTATAGGTATTCCCAGGAATCTAATGAAACACTGATATCTTTGGCCATACCCTCTGGTTTAATATTTGATCTATCTACTAGTTCAAGAATCGTAGGGGTTTGTCTAAGATTGGCAATGTTTAATTTTTTGTGGTTTATAATGTCATAACATTTATTGTTGCACCTAAATCTATGAGTGTGTTTGGGATAGCAAAGTTGTTGACAAATATTGTAACGACTAGAATCCCAAGGTCAACATACTTTTCTGAAGTTTGTTTGGTGGCTATCAAACTAGCTAGTTTCCCAATCACTTATATTCTCTATGGATATTTTATTTTCTTTCCAATCTTTTTATCACACAATTCCAACATTATTTTAGCATATATTGGGATCTCTTTAATGGCCTAAAATAAGGGATTTTTTATAAAAATGTTTTTTAGTTATTCTAAAATATCAAGTTCAGGTAAGATTTCTAGTTTTTCTTATTTTTCTATCAACAGTCTCTTAGGAAAAGGTGTTGTTTTAGAGGGTTGAGTATTTTCCTGTGGGATGTGTAACTATTTTATTACTATTTTATTTGGATCTAACTGGTTTTCCTCTATTTTTTTTCCAGTTATTATGGGTGATTTCCGATTTATTACCTTACTTGAGTATATATGTATTTCATGTAATTGTGTAGGATATTCATATAATACTACATGGGAAATAACATAAGTAGGAAAATTGTCCACTTCGATATTGTAGACAACTTTGTCCTTATGATTACATGGATTTTCCACTGGATGAGAAGGAATTGGTGTAGTTCGTTGGGGATGTTGAGTTGAAGGGAGTTGTAGAGGTTGTGACTGAGTTAAATGAGGTGGTGGAGTTAATGGGAATGGTTGCTATATAGATGAAGGATATTGTGGGATTGATTATTATTGATGTTGTTGGGGGTAAAATTTTTGTTTTCGATAAGATTTTTGTGGATGATATCAAGTTGGATATTGTTTTTGTTTAAAATTGTAGGGTGGTTGAGTACCATGGTCATTAACTCTCAAATTTTGTTGATAAGGGGAATTATAGTTGTGTTGCAGAAGCCATGATTTCCATAGCATGGGAGCACTACAATAGATTTTTGAAGGATTCTAAGTGGGAGATCTAGAAAATTGATTAGAAGGATCTTGTGACATACCCACTGGTTGTGGATACCATGGTCCCCTGGGGGAAATGTTGTAAAGTGCCTCTATTGCTTCAATATGTCCTTTGAAAACAAATTTTAGTCCAGGAAGCAAGGGACAATCTCATGTCGCATGATTTTTTTCATAAAGTGCACAGATATGAATCTTATTTAATGGAAATTCATTTTTAAGATGCTTCTTTACAGGGATGACTTTAAGGATGGAAATTTATTTTAAAATGTAGAAACCTTGGCGAATATTACTAATCCTTCATATGTCAACTATAAATGTTTGGCGATATTTTTGTAAAAATATTCAAATTTCTAAGTATTTTATATAGTTTTTATAAACTTTTGACGATTTTTAAGGTAAAATAATTTTACCCTATAGAATTTGGGCGAATTATTTTTAAAATAGCGAATCTCATTTTTTGAAAAACCATGGAAAATTAGCCCATGAGAGAAATTTAGCCCCTAAAATCATCCCTGCTTCTTTATGCAATCAGGACAAAAAATAACTAAAGTTGAAGATTCCTCTTGCTGGATTTTATTGACATTAAAAGCATCAAATTGAGAACTTAATGCACTAAGAAGTTAAGTTTTGAAATTATCTAACAAATTACCAATTTCAGTCTTAATAATACTCCTTTTTGTTGTTTTAGTGACTTTTGTTAGAATGTCTCTCTATCCTTCTCCAACCTTGGCTTTACCTATAGAACGCCTCCCACAAAAATCAACAATTTGTTCAAATGGTAAGGATGAGATATCACCAAAACCCATGAGATTAAGAATATCAATATATAACCTGCAATAGGCTTGATATTTCTTAAAAAATATCTTCCTCATGGTGTCCCAATGTGCTATTATACTTTAACCTAGTCCCATAAACCCCTTAAATGCAATGTCTTTCGAAGTGGAAGGAAACAATCACAATTTGTAAGTATCATTGGTATACCCATATGTTAGACATAAAATATAAAATAAAAGAAATGCATTAGGATATTCAGAAGGCATACCATAGAAATACGGAAGACCAGAAGGTGGAATATTTTTCATCTTTAACTCATTTCCAAATTTAGTAGGTAAGCCTAAAATGGGAAAACCAAATGTAAATTCTTCTTCCTCTTCACCTACTATGTTCCTTTCTTCATTTGGACCTTTTGGAATTCTTTCTCCACCTCCTTATAGTATTATTTCTCCTTCACTTCCTGTACTTGGTGTTCTTGGTATTCTCTCTCTTTCTATCACACCTCCTCGTTTTCTTCTTCCTCAAACATGAGATTCTTCATTAGCCATCTTATTGTCCCAAAATATTCAAAATTGTTTACTCCAACCTTCTGGTGCTTCCTCTGGATCTTCAACTTGTTCAACATTATCTTATGTTTGATTTTTCTTCGAGCTTTCTACAACAATCCTTTTCTATGTATCCTTTTTAGTACCTACAAGCAAGTTAATATTGGGGGGTTGTATGGATGTTTTGATAGGTGGTTTTATAGATGGCTTATTAAATTGCTTTGAAGATGATGAAGTAGGTGGCTTAGTATATGGTTCTAAAGTGATTTAGTGGGTGGTTTTGTGGGGGGGGTTGGTTTTTATAAGATTTTTGAATTTTCTAGAACAATTTCTTTTTCTAATTTAATGTACGTACCTTTACTATCTATAGGAATAATTGGTTTATGAATTCAATATACACATGAAAAGGAATTGTTAATACTCACTAAAGTGAATGAGCAGGTTCTTGCCTATTGTATTATTTTTTTCACTCCTCCCTATAGAACATGCACATCTCAAATGATCTAGTTGTGTATTGGTGGAAACCCACCTCTTCCAGCTAGCTCACATACAACTTTCATATTGGTAGTTACAATTTTTATTTTGGCAGTTATTTTCTAGATTTTCGGGTCCTAAACTTTCGAGGCCATTTTGAGGCCCTAAAAAATGATTTTTTATCCCGCTACAGTCACGCTATAAAAAAAGTTAGAGTGTGATGGAATAATGTGTAGTCCTCTAATATACCTGTCCAAAGGGCTATCGTGTGCCTGAAATAGAGATTGTGTGCAAAATTTATGACCCCGAGAAGTTAATGTACCAACTTACCCCAACACAACCCACATGACTTTTGGAGCTTCATACCCTATGGTTGGGTCTTTGGATGTCTAGGGTTTTGGAATTCATGTTTGTTTTTAAAATTCCTTTAGATCCTCATTGTACTCGTATTCTTATGATTAAGAGTAACCGACACATCTCTTCTTAGAGATACGTTGTCACCATTCTAGAAAGATTGTTTTAGTCTTCATTTTAAAGTTTCATCATATTTATCATTAATAGAAGCCAAGTTTTAATGTATCTCTGTTATTATTTAATATATCTCTGTGTTAATATTATATATTTATATTTTCATTTCGTTCCTCTCATAAATCCATATCAGTGGTATCAGAGCAGTATGCTCCTTGTCGTTTTTAGGGCATGTCACCGACGAGGTCAGGGTATAGAGAGTTGGGTCTCGAGATTGTTTATCTTGAGTACAACTTCTCTCAAACACCCAAGAAACCATCCATGGTGGGTTAAAATAAAGACGACGAGACAAGATATCCTTTCAAAATGTTACGTGCGGAACTGCTCGAGCGATAGAGGAACAAGATGATGAATAACTTTTCACAAATCCTTCGACGGTTTCTTACATGCGACATATCTTCCTCAAGCAGCGACGACACCCCCTTAAAGGTACAAATAAACTTTGATATTCCTATATTTGAAGGTCATATAGATGCAAATGATGTAGACAAATAGTTAAATATGCTAGAACGATATCCTTTTGTCCACAACTTTTCAGATAGAGAAAAGATTACATTTGTGCTCCTTAAGGTCGTGTTGGCATCCTAACTACCATCTTGTTTCATTGATTTTTTGAAACACAAAAAACTGCAAAGAGATTTTTTGTATATACTACTTAGTATGTATATACATTAGATTTATTGTTTATGGTGATTACTTTTGTTGATCAATTGTGTTTGATTTATTTTGTAGATAGTTATATCATGTTTACCCTTTTCAATTTTATGACTGGAAAGCATAAAATTGAAATGTTTTATAGGGTCATTGACTGAACCCTTAGAGTGTTCTCCCTATGTATAAGTGGAAAAACTATTTGTTTTAATTGGAAATCTAAAATCCTAAGGCTTATACCATGTTTCATTGGTGGCTACACAACCATGTTAAAATTTGTAAAAACAATTCATAACTTAGGGTAAAAACCAACCCGATAGGGTATTTATCTAATTCTGTTATTAAACTAAAGTTCAGAGTTTTGACACATTTTTTTATCCTTAGAAAAGTTTGGTTATGTGTTTGGTGTATTGTCCATTCAATGAATTGATCAACTCACTGTTATGTTCATCATAACCACATTCATGTATTGATGTTTCATTTTCATGATAGTCCTTCATGAACATAGAATAGGTTTTAGAGGATGAAGTGGGTTTGAGTTTTTCGCCCTCTAGTTCTTGGTAGTTAATAAAACATAGGAGTGGGAAATCATGGTAGTATCTTTTCAAACCATTAGTTTTCGTTTCATCGTTGTCTATGTGAATTCAATTGTTTATAGTTTTGGGTTTGCTCAAGCACATACTTCTACATTTTGTGTTTTCTAGTATATAGTTTGTGTTTTCTAGTAATGGCCCATGTTGTTAGAGTGGAGAAGAATGGCTCAAAATAATTGTTATCTCATGAAAATGTTGTGGATGACCTGGTCCAAGCTGGTTGGATAAAATTTATTCAGTCATTCAAGGGTTTCAGTTTAGAGGTTGCACATGCTTTTTCTAAAACGTTCGATGGAGCCAAAGCCAAGATAGGTGACATTCAGTTGCAGGTAAGTGAAGAATATATAGCCAAGGAAACTGGTTTGTCATAGGAAGGTGATCAATGGTTTAAGAATACGAAAATAGTTGGCATTTTTTGGAATTCTTTGTTGGTGTCCAAGAAGTCACGTTACAATGTGAAAGGTGTGCCTATATAGTTATTTAAAGCCCACTGACATCGTTTACTATTGGTTATAAAAAAATTATTACTTGTGAAGGACATTATTGGTTGGTATTATTGTTTCACATACGTTTTCTAATGATTTTCCAAGGGTTCAAGTTGAATTTACCATTCTATTTCCTTAAGAGCCTATGACAAATGTCTAAGTTCTATTAGAGGTTGAACCCTAACCCCAAATCTAGAATGTTCCATCATGGTTTTATTCGCATTTTAGTAAACTTCCAATTGGTGAACACAATGGGATACTTGGAAAAGTTTTGTTTTAAGTAATGGGTTTATTCCTTCACAAATTGATCATGATTCTCATTTACCTCAGGGTATTGAAGAACCCGTCTTTCCAAATCTTTCATCTCACTCTCTCCAAGATTTCTTATTTGAGGCTCAAATCCCAAAAGAATGTTGTTTTGAATAGTGATCCAACCAAGTTCCCTCCTATAATCGAAATTACTTATAAAATATTTGAATTTATTCCAAAGAGATCTTTGGAAGAAATCCTTGGTCATTTCAGGAGCAGGTCACCAAACGTCCCTGGTCATTCGCAACCTTACAATTCAGTGGTTAATATCAAAATTAAAAGAAAGGGGAAGCAAATTCAATAAGATGCTTGTCACATGGATTTTAAAAATAAAAGGAGTGGCCATATGTTTTTGAGAATGACAAGAAACAAATGTCAAAATCAGGGAAAAATGGTTTCGACAATAGTGATAGAAGACACAAATTCTCTCGAAGATGTAATCCTGGATTCCACCAGAGATGGTTCACCATAGCATGATTTTGTTTCAAATCTCCCCCCATTTCTTAGGGAACATGAAGGATTTACAAGGATCCAGAATGATTTGAAAAGGATGATAGCATAGGGGAAACCTCTAAACTTATACCACAAGAATCCTTTACCAGATATGGAACATGTAAATTGCGAGGAGTGATTCACATGGATTCAAATATATTATCACGACATCCCATACCTGAAATCATGTCTTAACCAGGTGTTGGCTTGAAATATATATTTGGAAAGAGAAAATTGGGATTTGAGAGATGATCTACAACAAACTCCTCCTCGAGCAAACAAGAGATCCAAGAAATCTAGGGACATCATTATTAAACACTCAACTAATGTCAATGTTATTATGAATTCAGAAATGCACGATTCCTCTTTTTCGAATGTTTGAATTGGTAAACAAATTCTTAATTGGTTTTAATGATTTGATTTGTTTGTTAGAAAAGATTTTTTTTCATGTTTTTTTATACTAGCTACATAATCGCAAATTTTGTAGCTTGTCTAGAATTAGTTTATAGGATTTGCTTCTAATTAAATTTTATTTTTTTAATCTTTTTAGGTCTTAAGAAGGAGAGAATTTCAAGCATTGTTGGAACAATGAATTATCATGAGATGCTTCTAGTTTTCAAATGTTTTCTTTTTCAAACCGTATAGAACATAGTGTTATTGGTGTAACTACTCTTGCAAAGTTACCATGAGACTGTTGTTACAAACCTAAATTAAGGATTTGATTTGTAAAAAATTTTTTTTTGAATATCTGTCTCTATCTTTTGGATATGAGAAATAGATCAATTGTATGTTTAAATACTCATACTTTCCTAGATACTAGAGAGGGTAAAATTTTTGGGAACTTGGACTACAACCAAATTTTGAGTATGAAATAGAGGATCATACTTAACTATGGCTTTGGACCTGTGAGTTAAGAAGTTTCATTTACAAAAGAATATCAAAAAGTTATGGTCTATGTTTTCATTGTCTTAAAAAGTTATTGATTATATGTTGTTTTAAACTAGCTTTAGTCTGTTATGACTCCATATGATTAATTGCTATTATCTATATATAAAATGTGTTTCATTTTAATGGTTCTGGAACCCAAAATCATTTTAGTTTAAGGTGTGGTTATATTTTGATGCAGATGTTAAATTGTATTGAATTTATTCATATAATCGGAGTTTGCATAGATCTAGTCAATCAATATGAATATTTTATGTTGATGTAAATGATCATGAATGATTTTTTTGAGATTAATTATTGTTTGTCCTATAATCTAAAATATATTATAATCATCATGGTGGATTTGATTTCATTTGATGTTATTGTGATCTTGAAAATCACACAATCTGCTTGCATCAGATTTATCTTAGCAGACAGATTGCAGGGATAGCATGGTACATGAAGACATAAGCATGCTTCTTTTCTTTCAGCATTGGCCAGATATAGGTTAGTTCTTTTTATTTCATTTTACTATTTTATTATTGAATGCATATGCATCATTCAGGCTTATAACTTTGATTATCTAAGTCATATCTCAATTGTTTCCATTCAATTCATTTTTATTTTCTTTTTCAAATTTTAGTATTTTTGTTTATGAAAGCAGATTAATAAATAGATTTTAATTCCATTTATTATTATTTAAGATTTGTTCTCTTCGTAGGAATTTGCATTCAAGGTTTTCAATAAATATTGCAATTTTGTATATAATAATGTATATGGTGTGCATAAGTATATTATAGTAGTTAGTTAGGTTAGATGTTTTATTTAGATTTATGCCAAAAGAACCATAAAACCCATCAGGGTAAGATATTTCAAACGGATTGGGTTATTTATACAACCCCGGACTGGGATTTCCCTTCCAGTTGACGAATGATCAATATCGCCTGTCAACAAATGGCACTAGAAGGAGGGCCTAAAAGTCATTAATGGCACGAGAATGTCGAAAGACATCCCCAAATAATCCCTCCCCTGTCGTAACTCATAGTCGCTTAGACCCTATTGTTGTACTTGATGCAGCCACTACATTAGAATCCCAACCTTACATTCCCACTGAACCCATGACACCAATTCCTCAAGGAATTGATGTACACAAAATTATCCATAATTCTCGCCAATCAATAATAAGAACCGAGGGAGAATTGTCTAGACTTAGATAATTTGGTGAACAATTCCATCAACCCCTTGATTTTTCTAATCAACAAGAAGATCCTCTTGCCACTGGTTTTCCCAATCATGCATTGTGTGATATCATTACTTATTCATTCAAAGGACTAATACTAGGTGTTGGGGGATCTAAAATTCCTCCTTCCCCACCTAGATCTTCTCCACCCTCTTCTGGAGGGGAATCCTTTGACAAAGACAATTCTTCTTCTGGACAATCTCAAAATTCACACACAACAGCCCAAATGGCTAACCATAATAATCCTTCCATACCTTGGCTTGAACAAGATGTCGTGGTGGTACCTGGACCTCAACAACCTTTAACCAAACATCCTGGAAAATGGTTCCCCAAGTTTGACCCTAATAATAAGGATCATATTAAAAAATTTATGTTCGTTATTAGGCTTAGAAACTTCAAACATGAAGATTTCACATGTAGGCTATTCCCTTATACCTTCGAAAGAAATTCCTCCATGTAGTATTTTGCGCAACAACCCCAAACTATTTTTTCCTAGGACAGGTTTGAAACCTTTTTCTTAGAAAAAATTGGGGATGAAAAATCTTTGAAAGTTATAGTTATGTAATATTCCAACATGAAGATGAATCCCAAAGAGAAAATCAAGGACTTCACTCAGAGATTCCTTACACTTAAAAATAAAATCCCCACAGAATCCATGCCTGCTGAAAACATGATTATTGCTTACTATGTTAAAGCTCTACATCATAACATAGCTATATGGGTTAAAAGGTCTAAGATTTTTTTTTTATTAGAAGCTTTTGAGGAGGCAATTCTCATTGAAAAGGATATTCTAAGTTTGAAGGATAATGTAAATACAGAAGATGAATAAAATTCCTCTTCTAAAAAGAAGATAGAAATTCTTACCATACCTCCTCCAAATAACAAAGAACAATAATCCTTAGATTTGGAGATATTACATAGATCCTTTCAAAAGTTATCTAATCAAGTTATAGAATTAAAAATATTTGCAGAGGAAGGGTCTTCAAGTAAAGCAAATTATTGACCACCTTTTAGAAAACCACTTCCAAATCCTCCAAATAGGTCAAATCTCACTGCAGAAGGTCTAAATTTTGAAGGGTTACATCATGCTATACAAGCCATATTAGACAGAGCTGATATTATTGTTGTCCCACTTGAAAATCGAAATGATGCAGATGAGGAAGAAACACATTATGAGGAGGACTCATCTCCCCCAGGTTTTTGGAAACTTTTGGACAACATTTTCCAAGCTAATTTTGAAACTATCCATAAAATCCAACATCCATATAATACTCGTAGTAAATTTCAAAACATGTATGCACACGAGGTAAATAAGAATACAATATTGAGACAATCGAGACAGGTTGAAACATCAAAAAATATTGTTTTGTTTGATCTATATTATGACCATATTGAGGATATTAAAAGATTAAAAGAAAACATATCGATCTTTGAGCTTCTTAAATTCCCTCCCATCATATAGAAAATGTTATGAAGCATAGATGATAACAATAAATAGAAATATCCTCTATATAAAACAAATCAACAGAAAATGGAATTAACAAAACAAAGGATAGTGTGGACAAAAGGCCACTTGAGAACCATAATAAAAAGGATACACTAGATAAAAGCATAGGAAATTTTAATAAGGTAACCTCAGGTATAACAGACAAAAATCACAGGACTCTTCTCCCACACCATGACAAATTGTACCACCATTTCTGTTAACTTTTGAAATCTTCAACAAAAATGTGCATAATTGTATGGTAGATTTTGGGGCCTCATCAAATGTAATTCCTTTTTCTGTTTTTCAAAAAATCAATGATGAAGTTAGACCTTCTAATTTGAAAATTATTCAATTGGATAGAACCAATGTCACAGTGGTTGGTGAGCTTAAAGATGTATTGATTAGATTATCATCTAACCCAAACGTGCACTAGGTAATTGACATAGTAGTCATTGATATTTCAGATGTATATGGCATGTTCTTTAGTACATATTGGTCCAAACAATAACATGGTTATTTTGCCACATATTGGTCTCATTTATGGTTACCAGCAAATGATCAGCCAAACAAAATTATAATTGATAGGGAACATTATCCGAAGTACATAGTTTCATAGCTGAACAACTCAAATGAACCTTTTACCCCCAGTGTGAATGCATTAGAAAGTCAAGTTATGAACAATTTATTTGGGAATTTTGCAACTGAAATATCCACTATTACAGACCCAAATAAACAATCTAAAATATCAGTCTGTAATCAGGCATAAGATTCTAAAAATGATGTAAATATTTTAAATGGTTGCGAGAATGATGAAATTTGGTCTCTATACTTTGATGGGTCTAAATATCGTGAAGGATTCATTGTTAGTTGTGTATTGATTGACCTCAAAGGTAATAATACATTCATTTCTTGTCGATTATAATTTAAGTGTACAAACAACACAATAGGATATGAAGCTCTCCTGCAGGGACTCAAGAAGGCCATAGACCTTGAAGTCCAAATCTTGGCAATATTTGGTGATTCTGAAATTGTAGTCAGACATGTCAAATCTTATATTCATTGTTTATCACCTCATCTAAATAACTACTAGACCAAGGTATGGAACTTAATTAATAAATTTCTCTCTTTTAACATAAGTTTTATCCCTAGATCTAGTAATTCTGAAGCAGATTTGTTGGAAAATGTAGCATCAAAATTATTACATGTTGAAGTATTCTCTCCTAATGCATTTTCTATTGAATTCATTTTCAGGCCATCAATCCCCGACAATATCACCAATTGGCAAGTGTTTGACGATGATCAACAAATCATAAATTTTCTGCATATGGAGGACACTTTCCAAGATGTTGTAATTGATGAAAATAATCGCAATGAAAATCTCCGTGATATTTCAGTTATATATGATCCTGATTCTGCTGAAACATAATTTGATCTAGTAAATTATGTCCCTAAGTTTGTTGTTAGATTAGAAATTTTTTATGATTTACATGACAAATTTAGGGTAGTGGTTAACTGTAAAACGAACAGTTCCTCGTTGCTATATGGAACTGTAAATTTAGGAACGCAAGATAACCCTCTATACATTAATATGGGTAGAGGATTTTCTCAACAAGAAAGATTTGCATTCATTAAATTGTTTAAGGAATTTAAATATGTGTTTTCTTGTACATACGATGATTTGAAAACTTTTGATCCAAACAAAATACAACATGTAATCCCCATGAAGCCCCAAACCCAACCATTTCAACAAAAACTTAGGAAAATGCATCCTAAATTAGAACCCACAGTAAAAAAAGAACTGAATAAGATATTAACAACAAATATCATTTTTCCATTTTGACATACCCAATGGGTATTCAACTTGGTCCCTGTAATAAAAAGGAATGAAGAAATACGGCTCAGTGTCGATTTTCGTAACTTAAACCGAGCCTCTGATAAATACAATTATCATGTTCCTCCAATGGAACAAATATTGCAAAATATATCTGGTACTGAAAGGATATCCTTATTATATAGTTTCTCGGGGTACAACGAGGTCCTCATCTCTTTGTTATATTAGTTAAAAACCACATTCTGCACTCCATCAGGCACTTATGCCTGTCGAAAAATGTATTTTGAACTAATTAATTGTGGAGCCACTTTCCAAAGGGAAATGGATATTTATTTTTGTGGACTTATCAACCACTCAGTTTTTTTTTACCTATATGATGTCACTGTCTTTTCAAATAATAAAAAACATCACTTGTCACATCTCGGAGTTGTATTAGAGCGTTGTCGTAAGTTTGGTATTTCATTAAACCCCAAGAAATAACTTTTTGTAGTAGAGCATGGAATATTACTTGGATTTATAGTTTCAAAGGATGGAATGATAATATACCCCGAATGAACTCAACCTATTGTCAATCTTCCTCCACCATCCTCCAAAAAGGCAGTGCAATCTTTTTTGGGTAAAATAAATTTTGTCAAATGTTTTGTTCCAAGATTTTATGAGATGGTTAGGCCCTTGCAAAAAATAATTAAAAAAGACATTCTTTTTAAATGGGGACCACAAGAAAACCTGGATTTTAATTCCATTAGAAAACATATAAAAAAATATCCCTCCTTGATGAGTCCTAATTTCTCCAAAGACTTCACTATTTTAAATTTTGCATCAGATACATCATAAGTTGTTGTACTTAGCCAGAAAAAAACTCACAATAATGAAATCCCCATTTCATTTATGAGTTATGCCTTTAAAGGAGAAGAATTAAATTATCCTGCTATTGATAAACAAGCATATGTTGTCTTTAAGGGAGTAAAACATTTTAGACCTTATCTTTTGAAATCCAGAATAAAAGTCATTGTCCCTTACCCTGCAGTAAGAAATATATTAGTTCAAAAAGAGCTTGGAGAAAAGAGGGCCAATTGGATGACCTCTCTTAAGGAATATGATCTCAAAATTATACCAGCACAAATTGTTAGAGGCCAGGGTCTTTTCAAATTGGTAGCTGACTCAATTGAAATTCTTGATAATGAACTAGAAGTACCAAATAAAACACTGCATCATGAAACACAAATTTGTTGTACACAAATTATGCCTAATTCTAGGTATAATGATATCAAGTTTTATTTGTTACATGTAACTACTCCTGTAAATCTCGATCCAAAAAACATAAGATCACTAAGGCTTAAATATTCACCTTTTCAATTAATTAATGATGTATTGTTCAGAAAGAATTTTGATGGTGTATTACTGCGTTTCCTGGAAAGGGAAGAATCTGAAAAAGTGTTAGTTGAGTTACATTATGGTGATGTCGGGGGCCATTGGTGGGGATACAACCGCCCACAAAGTACTTAGAGTTGGTTACTATTGTCCTACATTATTTAAAGATACTCATGCTATGGCTCGCAAGTGTGTAATTTGTCAAAACTATGCAGGACAAGTTAAGAAGGTTGCATTTCCCTTGCAACCCATTATAGTAGACATGACATTCCAACAATGGGGCTTGGATATCATAGGGCCAATTAAACCCCCTTATTCACATCAACACAAATACATTCTTACGGAAATAAATTATTTTACAAGGTGGTCTGAAGCTTTACCTTTAAGGGTAGTAAACACTAATCAGGTAATTTTGTTCTTAAATTGTCGTATCATCACACATTTTGGGATACCTGAATATTTTATTTTTGACACTGCTTATTACTTTTCTTCCTTGGACATGAATGTTTATGATTTAGTAAAGGGAATTAAGTTAAAATACTCTGATAGTTACTATCCTCAACGAAATGGCCTAGCTGAGTCAAAAAACAAAAAAATGATTAAAATACTGAAAATAACAGTGTCAAATAATCACAAAAATTGGCACAAAGAATTATATAACGCACTATGGGCTGACAGGGTCACCCCAAAAGTATCCATTAGTAATTCTCCTTTCTTCCTCATGTACGAAAGGGAAGTTATCCCCCCCCCCATGTCCTTCTCCCATCACTTCAATTAGCTCAGAAAGTTCAAGAGGAAGAATGCCCTCCTTTAGAAAATCGAATAAATGCTTTACTTAAATTGGAATAAATAAGGACACAAACCAAACAGAAACTAGATCAACATCAACAAATTGTTAAATATTGGTTTGACGCAAGTTCATCCTCTGATAGAAACTTCAACGTAGGATATTTGGTCCTCAAGTGGGATAAAGAACATGAGGACAAAGGGGAACACACCAAGTTTCAAAATGTATGGTTGGGACCATTTGTTATTGCAAGAAAATTAGGTCCTAGCTCCTTTCATCTGCAAAACTTGGAGGGGCAGCCAGACACTTTCTCAGTGAATGGACAAACTCTCAAGAAGTATTTCTCCTGATCAAAATAAAACCGGACCCACTGTAAATATCCCAAGTTTTGTACAGTTTGTTTTTTATTATTGTGTTGTTGCTTTCTTTATTTTTCTATTTGATTGAATTATTTTTGACTCACAAACAATTGTTGAAGGGAGCTTTTATCATTAGAATTATGATTGGATGGAAATTTGAAAGAGTTCAAACATTTTCAATACTAAGACTTAGCCAAGGTAATTGGTTTATGAGACAGTTACCTTAGAATTTCTTTTCCATAATATTATTCCTGAAATTTTGTCAAGATATTTGGGAAGTACGATTATCTTTAAACTTTTTACATTGTCCCAGTTCTAAAGAGATCACCTCAAAGTGCTTCCCCATTCTCTATATATTTTATTGAGTGAAATCTAAACGTCTAAACCATGATAGAACTACTAGTTATAAAAATCAAATAATAGTGATCAGTCATATACCTATTTGATTATCAATCTCCAGTATCACCGCACCCTCTTTGTCAGTTTGAAATCTCCAAATTATATCATTATAAATAGCTAAGGAGGGTTGGAATCACTTTAATGTGTGGGAAATGTGCGAAAACTCATCAGGGTACTGAATAGGCCTACTAGTAGTGGGCAAATGTGCATATGATACCAAGACAACTTCGTCAGGGTATTGAACAGGCCTGCTAGTAGTGAAGCAATGTCGGGTTCGAGATATGTCAGTTATGTTTTTATAAGTTGATCATTTATTAAAAAATTTATATCATGGATAGAAAAACTTTGGATGGGATTAAAGTACTTGAGTGGTTTAAATGACATCCTTGTCGAGGCTATGAATCACTGCTGGCAACAGTGGCCCTCTCAATGGTATTGAAGTTAGCTTTATAAATATCGTCACCTTTTGATCGAAGCTAATCTTCAGGTTATAATCATCCATTAAAGAACTTATTTTCTGAGTATGATTGTGCTAATCATTTTCTGAGATAATCTTAATATGTTTAATCTTAAAGTGAGATTTGTTTCAAGACAACTTAAAATGTTATCCAAGTCCTTTTTTTTCCCTGATGTGAAAGTTTGATGTTATATATATAATTTCTTCGCCCAATGAGTCGCCATTGTTGGCAACCCAACTACCATCTTGTTTCGTCGATTTTTTGAAACACAAAAAATTGCAAACAGAGTTCTTGTATCCACTGCTTATAATGTATATACATCAGATTGATTGTTTCTGGTGATTACTTTGGTTAATCAATTGTGTTTGATTTATTTCATAGATAGTTATATCATGTTTACCCATTTCAATTTTATGACTCGAAAGCAAGAAATTGAAATCTTTTACAAGGTCATTGATTGAACCCTTAGAGTGTTCTCCCTGTTCATAGGTGGAAAAACTATTTGTTTTAATTGGAAATCTAAAATCATAAGGTTTAGACAATGTTTCATTCGTGGCTACACAACCATGTTAAAATTTGTAAAAACAATTCATAACTTAGGGTAAACACCAACCCGATATGGTGTTTATCCGATTTTGTTATTAAACCAAACTTCAAAGTTTTGACATGTTTTTCTATCCTTAGCAAAGTTTGGTTATGCGTTTTCCCCCACCATATGATATAAATTCTATCATTTAATAGTTGTTGTTGTATTGTCAAATTATGACATGGTGTAGTGTCCATTCAATGATTGATCAACTCATTGTCTTGTTCATCATAACCGCGTTCATGTATTGATGTTTCATTTTTGGGATAGTCCTTCATGACCAGAGAATAGGTTTCAGAGGATGAAGTGGGTTTGAATTTGCTGTCCTTTGGTTATTCGTGGTTAATCAAACATAGGAGTGAGAAATCATGGTAGGATCTTTTCAAACCCTTAGTTTTCGGTTCACCGCTAGCTATGCGAATTCACCTATTTATAATTTTGGGTTTGTTCAAGCACAAACTTCTTCATTTTTTGTTTTCTAGTACATAGTTCGCAAGATAATGGCCCCTTTTGTTAGAGTGGAGACGAATGTCTCACAAGCATTTTTATCTCATGATGATTCTATGGATGACCTGGTCCAAGCCATATGGATACAATTTATTCAGTCATTCAAGGGTTTCAATTTATATGTTGCACAGGATTTTGCTAAAACGTTCGATGGAACCAAAGCCAAGGTAGGTGAAATTTAGTTACAGGTAAGTGAAGAATATATAGCCAAGGAAACTGGTTTGTCACATGAAGGTGATCGATGGTTTAAGAATATGAAAATAGTTGGCATTCTGTGGAATTCTTTGTCGGTGTCCAAGAAGTCACATTACAATGTGAAAGGTATTCCTATACAGTTATTTAAAACCCACTGGCATGGTTTATTGTTGTTTATAAAAAAATCTATTACTTGTGAAGGGTGTTATGGGTTGGCATTATTGTTTCACATACGCTTGCTAATGATTTTCCAAGGGTTCAAGTTGAATTTACCATTCCATTTTCTCAAGAGCCCGCGAAAAATGTCTAAGTTCTATTAGAGGTCAAACCCTAACCTCAAATATATCTTGTTCCATCATGGTTTGATTCGAATTTTAGTAAATTTCCAACTGTTGAACACAAGGTATACCTCACAAAGTTTTATTTTAAGGAATTTATTTATTCCTTCGCAAATTGATCCCGACTCCCATTTACCTCAGGGTATTGAAGAACCTATCTTTCCAAATATTTTGTCTCACTCTCTCCAATATTTCCTAGTTGAGGTTCAAATCCCAAAAGACTTTGTTGTTTCAATCAATGATCCGACCGAGTTCCCTCCTATAACTGAAATGACTTCTAAAAGACGTGAATTTATCCAAAGATATCTTTGTAAGAAATCCTTAGTCATTTGAGGAGTAGGTCACCAAACGTCTCTGGTCATTCAGAGCCTCATAATTCAGTGGTTAATAAAAAAATTAAAAGAAAGGGGAAACAAATTAAACAAGATGCTTGTGAAATGGGTTTTAAAAATAAAAGGAGTGGCCCGATTTTGTCCAGAATGACAAGAAAAAAATGTCAAAATGGCAAACCCGTTTCGACAATAGTAATAGAAGACACAACTTGTGTCGAATATGTAAGCCTTGATTCCACTAATGATGGTTCACCACAATATGATTTCGTTTCAAATCTCTCTCCATTTCTTATGGAACATGAAGGATTTATAGGGATCCACAATGATTTGAAAATGATAATAGCACAGGAGAAACCTCTAAACTCATACCACAAGCATCCTGTACCATATATGGAACATGTATATTGCAAGGAGTGCTTCACATGGATTCAAATATATTATCAGGACATCCCATACTTGAAATCATGTCTTAACCAAGTGTTGGCTCAAAATAGATATTTGGAAAGAGAAAATTGGGATTTGAGAGCTGATCTAAAAAAAACTCCTCTTTAGGTGAACAAGAGATCCAAGAAATCTGGGGACATCATTATTAAAAACTCAACTAATGTCGATGTTGTTATGAATTCGGAAATGCACGATTCCTATTTTTCAAATGTTTTAATTGGTAAAAAAATTCTTAGTTGGTTTTAATGATTTGATTGGTTTGTTAGAACATAATTTATTTTTAGGTTTGTTTTAGACTAGCTACAAAATCGCATATTTTTTAGCTTGTCTAGAATTAGTTTATGGGTTTTTCTTCTAATTAAATTTTATTTTTTTATTCTTTTCAGGTCTTAAGAAGGAGAGAATTTCAATCATTTTTGGAACAATGAATTATCATGAGATGCTTCTAGTTTGCAAATTGTTTCTTTTTCAAACAATATAGAAAATAGTTTTATTGGTGTAACTATTCTTGCAAAGTTACCATGAGACTATAGTTACAAACCTAAATTAAGGATTTGGTTTGGAAAAAAAATAATTTTGAAGATCTATCTCTATCTTTTGGATATGAGAAACAAATCAATGGTATGTTTAAATACTCATACTTTTCCAGATACTAGAGATGGTGAAAATTTTGGGAACTTGGACTACAACCAGATTTTGATTATGAAATATAGGATCATACTTAACTATGGATTTCGACTTGTGAGTTAAGAAGTTTAATTTACATAAGAATATCGGAAAATTATGATCTATGTTTTGATTGTCTTAAAAAGTGATTGATTATATGTTGTTTTAAACTAGATTTAGTCTATTATGACTCCATATGATTAATTGTTATTATATGTATATAAAATGTGTTTCATTTTAATGGTTCTGGAAGCCAAAATCATTTTAGTTTTAGGTGTGGTTATATTTTGATGTAGATGTTAAATCGTATTTAATTTCTTCATACAATGTGATTTTGCATAGATCTAGTCAATCAATATGAATTTTTTCTGTTGATGTAAATGATCATGAATGATTCGCCTGAGATTAATTGTTGTCTATACTATAATATTAAAGAGATTATAATCATCATCGTGGAGTTGATTTCATTTGATGTTATTGTGATATTGAAAATTACACAATCTGTTTGCATCATATTTATCTTAGCAGATAGGTTGTAGGGATAGCATAATACACGAAGACATAAACATGTTTCTTTTATTTTAGCGCTAGCCAAATAAATGTTAGTTATTTTCATTTCCTTTTAGTATTTTCTTATTGAATGTAGATGCATCATTCAAGATTATAACTTTGATTATCTAAGTCATATCTCAATCGTTTTCATTCAATTTTTATTTTTCTTTTTCTTTTTCAAATTTTAGTATTTTTTTTTATAAAAGTAGATTAATAAATAGATTTTGATTCCATTTATTATTATTTAAGATTTGTTCTCTTCATAGGAAATTGCTTTCAAGGTTTTCAATAAATCTTGCAATTTTATATATAATCATGTATATGGTGTACATAAGTATATAATAGTAGTTAGTTAGGTTAGATATTATATTTAGATTTAGGCCAACAGAGCCATAAAACCCATCAGGGTAAGATATTTCAAATGACTTGAGTTATTTAGACAACCATGGACTTGGCTTTCCCTTCCAGTTGACGAGTGATCAATATCGCCCGTCAACAAGTCGTCCCCCATGTCAAAGATTGGTGGGAGACTTTCTATTAGCAAAATGAAACAAAGGAATCTTTTTTGTTTGTATTTGCACACACCTCGGATTTTTTTAGGGATGATATTAAAGAAAAATACTACTTTATTGGAAGTTATGACGACTTATATACAAAATGGACCACACTGCAGTAGGAAAGGGACCAAACAATTCCATAGATCACAAACGTATTCCATACCTTGTGCACCAAATTGGGTATCAGATACTTTGAGTGACAACTGGTGCTCAAGTACCGTGGGGGTTTACATAGATACATCTAGACATAAATGGAAATTATGGACATTTAGTCCTTGGGTGCATCTTATCAATATGCTTTAAAAATCAAGAAGAATCTCAAACAGATGATGTGACAGTTTGGGTCTGCAAACCACTCATAGTAGAAGTAGGGAAAAGGTGGCCCCAATCCACAAAACAAAGGGTAGAGCAAGGATGGGCAGTTGCAGGACAACTAGTCCAAACCGTAAACAAAGAATAAAAATGGGAAGACAAAGAAAGACACTAGGAAATGGTGTGAGTTCCATAAGATCCCCTGGAATAACACCGTTGAATGTCGCTCAAAGAAGTCATTGGAGGTCAAGGTAAAAGTATCTGAATCAGATGCAAGATCCAACTCTGAGTCGGAACCAGAAAGACAGAGACGGATAATTGATGCAGAAGCCAGTTCCACCATTTCTACCACCACCAAGGTCTAGCCTGGTGAACTTAATGAACCATAGGAAGGCGAGTTCCTCTTTCATTCACAGATGTGGGTGAAGGGTACTCCATTGCACTTCATAATTGATAGCGGTATCCAAAATAACCTCATCTTAGTAGAGGTCATCAAGTGGTTGGATCTCTCAAAATCATCACACTCACAACCATACACCATCAGATGGCTCCACCAAGGGAGTGATCCCCAAGTCAACCAACAATGCCACCTGACCTATGGAATTAAGCCCTTCAAAGATGAGGTATTGTGTGATGTTGCTCCCCTTGAAGTTTTTGATGTTCTTTTAGGCCAACCTTATTTATGGAAATGTCATGTTGTATATGAGTCATGGCCTCATAGTGTTATTATTACTTTGGAGAGGAATTATTATTACTAGAGGCAGTCCCATCTACCTCCATTTCCTTGATATCTTCCAAGCAATATAGGAAGTTCATCTCTCATAATGATAAGTTTTTCTTTTTCGTGATTCATGCTCAAAGTGAGTGAAAGGTTGCATCCACATCCATGGCCTCCATGATAGGTCTTTCCACACAAAAAAATAAAGTGGATAAGGTCATGCAATAATACAAATACATCTTCTCCTTACCCATTGGGGTACTTCTGCACGATCACTTCAAGCACTCAATCGATCTGACCCTCAGTCTACCACCAACCAATGGGTCAACCTATCATTGGTCTATGTTAGAAAATGAGGAAATCAAGTGCCAAATCTAAGAAATGATTAAAAATGGGCACATCCACCCAAGCTCATCACTTTGTGGAAGCCTAATCATGCTTGTGAATAAGAAATATGGGTCTTGGCAACTCTGCATTGATTATCGGTCCCTAAATAAAATCACAGTTAGGAACCGGTACCCAATTCCCTGAATTGACGATCTCGTTGACTAGCTCAAGGGGGACAAATAATTCAGTAAGATTGATATAAAGTCCTGCTACAACTAGGTCCCAATAGAGAATAATGATGTATGGAAGATTTCCTTCAAGTCCAAAGAAAGTATTTTTAAATGTTTGGTCAGGCCCTTTGGCTTGACAAATGACCTAACAACTTTCATGAGGATGATGGGCGATATCTTGTGGCCTTCCACTAATTATTTTGTGGTGGTGCATTTGGATGACATCCTCGTCTTCAACAAGAATTGGGCATAACACTTGCATCACATTCATCAATTTCTTCACACTCTGTGGCAAAACAAGGTGTATGCAAATTTGGAAAAATGCTCCTTTGTCATGAACAGGGTTCAGTACCTAGGATACATTTTTTATGATCATGGTGTGCATGTCGATCCATCCAATATATAGGTCATTCTTGACTAGTCATCCCTCACCACACTCACTGAGCTTCGAATCTTCTTAGGCCTTTCCAATTTCTATCGCAGGTTCGTGTTGGGATTCTCCCACATTTCATGGGCCCTTAGCCAAGTGACCAGGGGCAGTGGTAAGGAAAGAATTGTGTGGGGCCATTTGCAACAATGAGTGTTCTATTATTTGAAGCAATGCTTTTTCTTAGCCCTGGTGCTCAAATTACCAAACCTGTAACAACCTTTTGAGATTGAGACGGATGCTTCAGACTATATTGTGGGTGCATTTCTCACTCAATATGGACATCCTATGGACTATCATAGTGAGACACTATCATATGTTGTCCATAAGTACCCCACTTATGATAAAGAAATGTACTCCATTGTACAAACCTACCACTAGTGGAGGAATTGCATTCTCGGGAAGGAGTCACTCACCCACATTCATCATAAGCCTCTATAGTTCATGCAGACATACAAAAAATTGTAGAATGAATTCCATCATAAGTGATCCACATACTGGCAACAGTTCCATATCAAAATCAAATATAAGATAGGGAGCACCAACCACGTCGTTGACTACCTTAGTCAACCTCTAGTTTCCACATGCATGGTGCTACACTCTTCCAGACATGAGACCTTCAGATGTACCCAACTCTACGAGAAATATCCTGAATTCACCACTACCTACTAGATGTTGGGCACAAACAAAGTTGTCACTGATTTTCATTTGAAGGATGGGTTTTTGTGCTATCTGGGCCATATCTGTGTTTCATAAAGTGAGAAATAAAAGTTGATTTTGGAAGCTCACTACAATCGAGTGGTAGGAAAATTCGACGTAGAGAAGACAATGGCAGTGTTGTATCAACATTTCTATTGGTTGAAACTCTGACAGGATGTAAGGAAGTATATCACGTCCTACACGGCCTATGTCATTGTGAAACCATCCATTAAGAAACAAGGCATGTACACCCCTCTTCCTACTCCTAACAGGCCCTGGGAATCCATCTTGATGGAATACATGTCAGGCATTTCTTCAACCAAGCAGGGAAATGAATTTGTTTTCATGGTTGTTGATCGAAATTACAATATGGATATTTTGGTTGCCTATAAGAGGAGAATAACAATAGAGGCCAATGCTAAGTTATTCTTCAAACGAGTGTGGGTACATTTTTGGATACCACAAACTATCATCTCTGATTGGGACAACTAGTTCCTCAGTAAATTCTGGTTGAGCCTCTGGTCATGACTGGAAACCAAGCTCACCAAATCCATGCCCTTCCACCCCCAAATGGATGCCCAAACCAAGGTCTTCAACAGGATGATCGTGCATATTTTGCGCATGTATAATTCCAAGAATCCATGCACATGGGATGAGAGTATTCCCTATGTTCAACACAGCTACAACAGAGCCATACATAGCTCAACCAATGACATCCCCTTTCAGGAGGGGTTGGGATTTCAACCATTGGGTCCCAGGGATGTTTCACTACCCTTTATGTCCACACAGGAATATTCATCCCATGAGAAAACTGAAGCCGAAAAAGACACTTGTTTCATTCAAAAAATTCAACACATCCACCAATAGGTTCATGATATTTTGCAGAAGTCCAATGCCAAGTACAAGAAGCACCATGATCAACAGCAGGTGCCACACACGTTTTAGGTGGGAGATAAAGTTTGGTTGCACTTAAATAAATAACACCTTACAACACCCCATTAGAACCTTCATCCACTATGTTATGGAAATTACACCATAACCAAGGTTATGGGTGATAATTTTTTTGATATCAACATTCCTCCCTTCATTGGATTGTACCCAATTTTTAATGTGGACCTCCTTTGACCATACTTTCCACCCTTATTGGACATCTTAGAGATAGCAGAACAATTGAAACCGACAAAGCTCAAACCTGATAGCATGGAACATGAATCCAATGATCATATTGTGGAAAAACAGGTCAATGGAACTCTCTAATAGAAGCTTCATCTTTATCGGGTTGTCAAAATGGGGAAGCTCCTACACCAAGGAAAGTGGCTCACCCGGGGCCAAATTCAATAGAAATTTCATCATCTCATGGGGGAACTCAACACAATGGAGATCATTTCTCCGTAAGGAGGGAGGATTGTTCGAAGTGGATATCGATGGCCACCCACCTATTCCAGTTGGCTCACATACAACTTTCATCTTGGCAGTTACAATTTTTATTTTGGATGTCTTTTTCTGTCTTTTTGGGTCCTAAACTTTCAGGGCCATTTTGAGGCCCCAAAATTGTTGTTTTTGGGCCCACAAGAATAAAAATTTAAACTAAGTCAGAGTGTGATGGCATAATTTGTAGTCCTCATATAGACCTTTCCAATGGACTATCGTGCGCCTAAAACGAAGATCGTATGCAAAATCAAACTTACCCCAACGGGGGCCATATGAATTTTGGCACTTGATCTCCTAAGGTTATGTTTTTGGATGTCTAGGGTTTTGGAATTCATGTTTGATGTAAAAATGCCTTTGGAGCCTCATTGTAAAAACTCCATTAGTGCCTCACATACAACTTTCATCTTGGCAGTTACAATTTTTATTTTGGATGTTTTTTTCTGTCTTTTTGGGTCCTAAACTTCCAGGGCCATTTTGAGGCCCAAAAAATTGTTTTTGGGCCCACAACAATAAAAATTTAAACTAAGTCAGAGTGTGATGGCATAATTTGTAGTCCTCATATAGACCTTTCCAATGGACTATTGTGCACCTAAAACGAAGATCGTATGCAAACGCAAACTTACCCCAATGGGGTTCATATGAATTTTGGCACTTGATCTCCTAGGGTTATGTTTTTGGATGTCTAGGGTTTTGGAATTCATGTTTGATGTAAAAGTGCCTTAGGAGCCTCATTGTATTGATCTTCTTGCGAATGAGCATAGTCTTTATGTCTCTTCTCATAGATAGGCTGCCACTATTCTAACAAGCTTGTTTTAGTCTTCATTTTACAGTTTAAGCATATTTCTCATTAATAAAAGCCACTTTTTACAATATCTTTGTTATTATTTACCATATCTCTGTGTTAATAGTATAGATCTGTGTTTTCATTTCATTCCGCTCATAAATCCCGATAATCAAAACTAGAAATGCAAAACAAAAATTTGACAACAAAAATTAAAAATCAAAAGTATAAGAGAATTAAAATCAAACAAACAAAAGAAAACTTGCAATTTCAAAACTAATTCCTATAGTTCCTCCCTAGGAATGGCACCAAAATGTTGGGATGCTCTAGTGGTCTGGATTCTTCATCATTTTTTTATCAATCAAGGTAGTTAAAATTATGAGGCATAGGAACAATATGTGCAACTTGAAATTACCTAAAGACTTCTAATAAAAGTCCAACAATAAAGTGTCAAACTCACAAACAAAGATTAATTCTTTCGATCAAAATTACTCACATTCAATTGTTAGTTGGTAGGGAATGAGATCAAAAATAAACACTCAATTGTGTTTACCTATAAGAACATTATATTTTAGTCCACCAAGCTATGAGATTATAAAAGGGTACTCTTAAATGTGACTTGAAAGGCCAACCTAAAGACAATTTATTCTATTCAATGTAGTAAAGAAATGCACAAAATGAATTACAGACTTGGTTTAAACATTGAATATATTATGTGACAATTGTTGGTATGGAACAACATATGAAACAACATTCAATTATCTTATTGTATTTAACATCAATATATGAAACAATTAAAAATCACCATACTCAGAGTAATAATATTGTATGTAAACGTTTTATAAGGAAAATATTTAATTTACAGGAAATTACAACACTATTAAAAATATAACTCTAGAAAAACTATTAAAAAGGTACAACACATACCAGGGGGGGCTCCTAGAATATCTTGTTAGAAAAACTGAGAACATGTAAAAAATTTAACACATGAACTAACTAAGAACTTCATTATATTGATCATCAATTCTTAATCAACAGTTACAATGTCTTGAATAATAGTCTCAACATTCTCCTTAACTTTAATATATCCCATGTCTCTAATTTTATACATTCCTCCAAGAATTCGAGTGCTTTCCACATGCACTATTTTTTATAAAACTAATTACAAAAATATCGATTAGAACTTATTTTTAGCACATAGCACAAGTTCTCCTTGATCATGTGAGTTTGATACTTGATCTTCTGATTGGATGAACATTATTCATCGCTCCTTGGAATTGAGTTCCTAATGTTGTGAACAAACTTGCATATTTGTAGTTGATTTCATGAATTTCATGTAACTTCCTGTTGAGTCTGACCATGCATTGACCATTGGCTGTTGAATTCTATGAGAATGGAAAAATAATCAATTTTCCATCTCATGATGTCAATGTAGTGCCTCCAAGTGGAAATTCTCCATTTGAGCAAGTGGAAGTATGCTAACCTTCTATTCATGTAATAACTCATAAAGCAGAGTTAATTCCTATAATGGTTGAATTGTTGTCCATTTGTTACAAAAACATTTTTAATATTATTTACAAGCAAAACTAAGATTTTATTACAAAAACAAAACTTATTACCTCGTTGATTCTCATTATGCCATTAGTTAGGTGAAAGTAGGAAAAATTAGAGGCTTTTAATATCAAAATGGAGATGAATGGGCCTAGTGAAAGGGTCAAAACTATAACCCAACAGAGGCACTATGTGATGTTTCCCCACTTGAAATGTTTGATGATATTTTAGGAAAACTATATATGTGGAAATTCCATGTTTTTTATGAGTCTATGCCTCATGGTTTCATTGTTAATTTGGGAAGCCAACTCTATAGGGTACCAGAGGTACTCTTGACTACTAAAGTTTCCTTGATCCCTCAGGCTAGAAAAATTTTCATCTTCATGGTTTAGTTGGAAGGTGAGAAGAAGGTCACTCTGATCGACACTCACTAGACAAGAAAATCATGTGTACAATATTGTAGAGCAATTTAGAGATTTCGTCGCTTCACCTATGAGGGTGCCTCTTCACTGCCAAGTAAAACATTCAATTGAATTGATATCTAGTGATCTTTTACCTAATGACCTGATGTATACACGCTCTACTCTGGATAATGAGAAAATAAAACATTAAATTCATGAGCTCATCCAAAAGAGCTACATTCGACAACAATCCCCACCTTATGGGAGCCCAGTTGTATTGGTGCAAAATAAGGACGGGACATGGAAACTATATATTGAATATATAACCCTAAACAAGATCATCGTGTTAAGAACTAATACCTAATCTTCTGGATTGATGATCTTATTTATTATCTTGACGGTGACAAGCTATTTGGTAAGATTGATATGAATTTAGGCTACCACCAAGTCATTATTGAACAAAGTAATTTATGGAAGATCACCTTCAAGTATAAATAAGGCCTTTTTGAGTGGTTGGTCATGCATTTTGGCTTGAATAATGATCCAGTAAAATTCATGAGGGTGATGGATGTCATCTTCCATCTATTCACAAAATATTTTTTGGATCGTATATTTTGATGAAATCCTCATCTTTACGAGAACTTGAGAAGGACATTTACATCACATTTAACAGATCTTGACCACTCTATAGAAACAAAATTTATATGCCAATATGGATAAATCCTCATTTCGCATGCATATAATTAAGTATATAGGATACATCATGGATGAACATGGGGTGCATGTGGATGTATCCAAGATCCAAGTCATTCACTATTGGCCAGCCCCGATGACTCTAAAAAATCTCCACAGCTTCTTGGGCCTTGCAAACTTCTACCATAGGTTCGTGTTGGGGTCCTCTCATATCATTTGTACCTTAATACAAGTGACGAAGGGTGGAGCTAAATCCAAGTTTTCCAAGTCTAAGTCACAACAAAAAGCATCCGAGGATCTGAAATGCCACCTCTTATTGTGAATGTTCCTCACTTTTATATACATGCAATAGCTACTTGAGATTGAGATAGATGCCTCTAACTATGCTATCAGTGCAACCCTCATTTATCATGGACATCCAATGTCCCATCATAGTAGGGCACTCTTTGATAATGTTTATAGGCATCCCACCTATGATAAGGATATTTAATCCATTATGTAGGTATGATGACAGTGGAAGAATTATATTCTCGGAGAGGAAATGATCATCCAAAATAATCACAAGATTCTGGAATTCATGAAGAAAGAAGTAAAGTTACAGAATGGTCACCATCATAAGTGGTCTAGGTACTTGCAACAATTCCACTTGAACATTAAGTAAAATAAGGGTAGCACAAACCATATTGTAGTATATGTCAACTGGCCCTCGGTTGTGGAAATAACCACAATTATTTAATCTCGTAGGTCAGATACCTTTGGGTGCTCCCAATTGTACCACAAAACCTAGAATTTTATGTTATTTATCAAGCACTAGACACAGGTAAAAAGGTTCCATACTTTCACCTCCAAGATTCACTTTTGTGCTATGTAGGGCATCTTTGTGTTCCTTTCATCGAGCATGAAAATATAATTTGGGAGGAACATTAAAGTCCGATGGTAGGGCACATTAATCTGGATAAGATAGTATAAGTACTATAGAATTATTTCTACTGAAAAAAAATCTAATAGGAAATCAATAGGTATATCACATTATTCACAACCTATTCCATTTCTAAAATTTTCATTATGAAGCAGGGGATATAAGCTCCTCTACCTACACTAGAAAATACTTGGGAGTTATTCTCCATGTATTACATGTCTTTGTGGTTTCCGACCAATTCTCTAAGATGGCCATTTTGGCACCATGTAAGAAGATCATCATAGGTTAAGCCAATGCTAAGATATTCTTTGAGTGTGTTTGGGTTCATTTTGGGCTACCACGGATAATTATTTTAGATAGGGATAATAGGTTTCTTAGTTCCTTCTACTGCATCTTATGGTATTTGATGGACACCAATCTCACCAAATCAACTTTATTCCACCCCCAAACACATGGAAAGTAGAAGTGGTCAATAGGATGATTGTGCATATCCTATGCATGTACAACTCCAAGGATCCACATAAATGGGATGAGAGTATCCCATATGTTCAACATAGCTACAACATAGCCCTTCATATATTTATTGGACATATCCCTTTCCAGTTGTGCTTGGGGTTCTAGACATTGGCCCCCATTGATGTAGATTTTCCCATTTCATCTTCATAGGAATATTCATCCCATGATTATACTGAGGTAGATAGATCATCTAAATTGTTTGAATGGATCCATCACGCCCAACAATAGATTCATGATATCCTACATAAATCCAATGTTAAGTACAAGTAGTGACATGACTAACATCGAGTTACACACAAGTTTTAGTTTGGTGATAATGTGTGGTTGCATTTGTAAAAGACACACCTCACAACCCCCTATATGAAGCTTAGACAACTTCAATATGGGTGTTACACCATCATGGAGGTTGTGGGTGGGAATGATTTTGAATTGAGTATTCCCCCTTTCATTGGTTTGCACCTAGTATTTAATGTGGAGCTACTTCGACCATATTTTCCACCCCTATTGGACACTTCAGAGGTGGTTGAGCATTTGGCCCCTATAGAATTCAATCTTGACAAAATTGAGCAAGAAAAATGTATTAGGTCATGGAAACCAAGAAAAAGGGAACCCACCAACAAAACATACAACTTTATTGGGTTGTCAAAGTAGGAAAACTTCTTCAACAATGCAAGTGGCTCACCAGGAGCCAAATTCAACAAACGTTTCCCCATCAAAAGAGGGAAATTGAAGAAATGGGGGCATTTATTTGTAATGGTGGAGGAATTATCCACGTGTAAATCGGTGGCCACCCACCTATTCCATTGAATAAAAAAGGTTCTCCATCTTGGTAGTTTTTTTTATCTACAACTTTTGAGGTCCTAAACTTCTGGGGCCATTTTGAGGCCTTAAATGATTTTTTTTCTACAATTAGGGAGTTGGGGTGGTTGTGGCCTGCTCAGACCTACCAATAATTGTACTTCTCAATCAGATATTTCCAACAAGATATTGTGCACCCAAAATTTTAGGTACATAAACCCCTAACTTCTCATGTAAATAGAATAATATATTTCCATGTAATAAATGAAAATACTAGTTAATAAGGCCTATTTAATAAATATAAAAAATACAATGTAAGAAGACCTAATAGAATCTTTTGTTTCTAGAAAGATCTTCCTATAGAACATTCTTTCGAAGATATAATTAGTATAAATAAGAGTAGAAGGTATGCGAGGGATGTTTCTTGAGAATTATTGTAATAGAGCTCTGCTTTGTTGGAGGTTTCCTCCACGAAGAGGCAAGTGAACATTGTTTCATATCAATAAAGGTATTATTTTGGTGTTATGGTTCCATATATTATGTTGGTTTGCTGGTATATTTATGTTCTATGTTGTTATTTCGTTGGTTTTCACTGCAATATTCCTATTTTCAGCTATTATAATATATATGGTGCCTAACAAGTGGTATTAGAGAACACTCCTTGGCATGATTTGTGTGTTAATTTTTTTTCCAGGGTAGAGACGTGTTTTGGCATGTTTAAGCTACAAAGATATGTTGTTCAATGTATATATTCATGGTCGAGGAAGCACACACATAGGAAATACAAGAGGTACTTAAGATTACATTGTTGGACACCCTTGTAACCCCTATTGGTACCCCCTCCGAGTGGTAACGCATGATACAACACATGTATACATATTTGTTCTTCCACATACCTATGGTATATCGGGAGACCCCATATCTATCCTAAAACATCCATAGATGAACCGATCGACCTCTTGACTACTATAGTTCCACCAAGAACAACAATGGAGAAGATACTCTCTAGTACCTAGGTAGTCAGGTAGTATGGATAAGGGCACAGTCTAGCCTCCTTGGTAGGTGCCATGAGATATTGGGTCGAGTACTATTGTTGGAACCCACACATATATCAGAGAGTTATATCATAGGGAAAACCATTTTCTGTAGAAAACTTGAAAACCCGAACCTTTGGGAAGGAAACAAAACAGAAAAGGAACATAGAAGATCTATTTTTATGCAACATTTACTTTGACATTCGGGTTGCAAAAATTACAAACAGAAAAGGAATAGAGAAGATCTATTGCCCTACAACGTTTCCTCCTGCATTCGGGTTGTGAAAATTACTATACATTTATTTCATTTTTTGTGTTAATAAATTGGGCATTTCGATACTACAGTATTATTTAGATCTCCATAAAACCCTAGCGAAGTAAAAAAAAATTAAAAAATTAAAAAATTAAAAAATTAAAAAAAAGGAAAAAAAAGGGGAAAAAGAAAAGGAACCTGCCAATATCTTGATTTGAGACATATCTCATTAGATTCCCCTTTTTTCTTGGATCATTGACAACTATCATTTTTAACTTTTTGTTACCTCTCGAACGCTTATTTTAGACCTATTTCGTTGGATTCCCATTTTCTCCTTGATCATTGTGACACCTACCATTTTAAACTCTTTTTTACCTCCCCGAACCGTTATTTTAGACCTATCTTGTTGGATTCACATTTTCTCTCTGAAGGTTGTGATACCTATCATTTTTAACTTTTGTTTTACTTTCTCGCACCCTTATTTGACACATGTATCATTGCATTCCCATTTTCACATTGAACACACTCATATATATCATTTTCAATCTTTTTTACATTGTCCCACTCCCCCTCTTCCATTCCCCTCCACTCATAGGCACCACTCAAAACCAATAATTCCTTCACTTTCAAGATGAATCCAAACAACACAAGATAGACATCCATAGAATGACCTCTCAAATTACTTCCAATAATTCTCGCTTAGACACCTTCAAGGACAAAGTTACAAGAAAATTGGCAGAGGTTAAGGGTGAATCGTCCTCCTTCACCCATTGGTTGAAACATTCCCTTGGGTATTCCTTTCTTGAAAAACCTTCCTATTCTGAAGATGACAACTTTTCCCATAATATGGCCCTTCATTCCAATTCTCTTCCTCATGACCCCCTCCTTCCCCTAGTTGAAGTGAAATTTTTTGATGAATCTGATCCCACTAGTTTGGTCACTCAAATGGAACATTATTTATCCTTGCATGGCATTACTGATGATCTGTCCAAACTTCATTATGGTATCCTCTATTTGGATCCAGAAATTTGGAAATGGTGGCAATGGCATAGAAATATACACCAGGGGTATGTTGCTTGGACTCAGTTTGTGGCAGAGCTATATGATTTCTTTGACACCGAAACTCACTATCTTGGTTGTTTGACCAAGTTGAATAAATATGTAACAACAAAAGACTTTATAAGTACCTTTGAACACTCAATATTCAGAACCGAGGGAATTTTTGATGCCTTCCTCTGGGAATGTTTTATCAGTGGCATCAAAGAGGAAATTCAAGCCCAGGTCCTCATGGCTTGCCCTCACACTTGGTTGGAAGCTAATAAACATGCTAAGGATTCCCAATAAATTGTCTCTTCTCAAAACTGCAAACCTCCTTTAATCCTTTCACTCGACCTACTAACCCTTCCCCTCCTCCCACTCCCCTCAAGATCTAGAAATTAACCCAGGCTGAAATGGAGGAATGCCAGCTCAAGGGCGTTTGTTATAATTGTGATGACAAATATTTTCTAGGGCACACGTGTAAAGAACAAAAGTTGTTTATGGCCAGCTCTGAGGATGTTTTTGAAGAAGATCTTGAGACCCACCCTATGGTATATTTATCTGATCCAACTAATATTACTTCACCCTCTGAACAACCATAATTAGAACCGGTCATTTCATTGAATTATCTCATTAGTTTCTCTGCTCCCCAAACCCTCCATCTCATTGGCTACATTAAGAATCGAAACGCCATCATCTCAATTGATAGTGGAAGCACTCATAATTGTATTCACTGTCTTATTTACCAAGAAACCCATTGCTATATACATGCAGTCAACAAATTTCAAATCATGATTGCCAATGGTGGTTCCATGAAATGTGGGTAGCATTGTGAAAATGTATGTCTCCAAATTGGGCAATACCACTTGAAATCACATATGTTTTCTATTGACATGGGTGGTTGTGATATTGTGATCAATGCATAATGGTTACACACTCTTAGTCCCATCCTCATGGATTTTAAGGAATTAACCATGGAATTCCAACAAGTGGGACAACAATATAAATTCCAAGGAATCACAACAAGTGGGACAACAATATAAATTCCAAGGAATCACAACATGATTCCATGATATCACCAGTTCCCATCGAATAGAAAAGCTCCTAAAAATATCATTCCGACATTATTTCCCAACTCCATTCTATTCAAGCAATTAAGACACTTGGGGTGCATCCTGACCTCCAATGTATCATCTCCAAACACCAAGTTGTTTTTTTTACTCCCTAGGGACTTCCTCCTTGTCCTCTTGTGCATGATCATTCCATTCCTCTTATCCCCTACAGTCTTCCTCCCAATGTTCTCCCTTTTTGTCATCCCTTTTCCCAAAATAATGAAAATGAGAAGATTGTTCAAGAATTGCTAGTTGCAAGTGTTATCCGCCCTAGTGCCAGCCCCTATTCTTCCCCTGTCGTCATGGTACTAAAAAAATAAGGTACTTGGCGTATGTATCAAGAATTCCTCGCCCTCAATAAAATCACCATCAAAGAAAAATTTCTCATTCTTTTCATTGATAATATCTTGGATGAATTAAGTGGTGCTTAGTATTTTACCAAATTTGATCTTCATTTTGACTACCATCGGATACATATTCAAGATGAAGACATTCCTAAGACTGTTTTTCACACTCATGAAGGTCACTATAAATTCTTGGTCATGCCCTTTGGTATGTGCAATGCTCCCTCCACTTTCCAAAGTCACATGAACCATGTTTTTTGTCCTTTTCTCCATCATTTTGTCCTAGTTTTCTTTGATGGTATTCTCATCTATAGTAAAACTTGGGTAGACCATCTTACCCATGTGGATCAAGTTATCAATTTACTCTCTCAACACCAACTTTTTCTCAATAAATCTAAATGTGCCTTTGGAGCTTCGGAAGTGGAGTACTTGGGTCATGTTGTTGGCAAGGATAGTGTAAGGGTGGATCCTAAGAAAATTGAATATATGCAGGATTGGTCGTGCCCAGAAACTCTCAAGAGATTGTGTGGTTTTCTAGGTTTAACAAGATATTATGGAAAGTTTGTGAATAATTATGGAAAAATTGCAATGCCTCTTAATTTTCTACTAAAAAAGAATACTTTCACTTGGAATCCAATAGTTGATCAATCATTTCAAGAATTGAAAGAATCCATGAGCACAAACTTATCTTAGCATTTCCTAACTTCACAAAGAATTTTTTCCTCAAATGTGATGCCTCCGAGAAAGGGATTGGTGCAATACTCATGTAAAAGGGTAAACCATTGGCCTTCACTAAAAACAACTCTCGGAGATATATATTGCCCAATCAATCTATGGAAAGGAAATGTTGCCTATTCTGCATGATTTCGATCTATGGAGTCCTTATCCCTTTGGGAAACGCTTCCAAATTAAAATTGGCCATTAGAGCCTCAAGTATTTCCTAGAATAAAGGATTTCATCCCAGGAGCAACAAAAATGGGTGACCAAGCTATTTGGATATGATTATTAGATCATTTATACTAAGGGGAAATAAAACATACTGTTTGATGTTATTTCCATAAAATACGAAGAAGAAGGATCAATTTTTTCCCTCTCCTTCATTGTGCCAGATTGGATTGATGTTGTTCGCCGAGAATGGATGCAAGAGCCCAAAACCTCTCAACTGATCCAACAATTGCAAGACAATTCTCTAGTTTCTACAACATACTCTTGGCACAATGAAGATATTCACTACAAAGGTCGTCTATATTTAATCCACGAGTTGCAACTTACATCCACGGTTCCTTTTGAGCTTCATGCTTCACCCATAACAGGGCATTCCAGGTTTACCAAAACCTATGAACGAGTTAAATGTTCTTTTTTCTGGGACGGTATGAAACAATATGTTCACACCTTTGTGGTTGAATGTTATGTATATCAATGAAACAAGGGGGAATTTTTCAAATCTCCGGGCACACTGCAACCACTTCTGATTCCACTAGCTATTTGGAGGGACATTTCTATGGATTTCATTGTGTTCTTACCTAAATTTGGGAATACATCAGTCATCATGGTGGTAGTTGATCGTCATTCCAAATATGATCATTTTTGTGCTCTTCAACACCCATTCACAAAATCCATAGTGTCTCATATTTTCATGGATCATATTTTCAAGCTTCATGGCATGCCTCATTCTATTGTATCTGATAGAGATCCTAATTTCACCAACAATTTTTGGCAAGAACTATTTAGGCTCTAGGGAACACAATTACATCTGAGTATTTCTTATCACCCATAGACAAATGGCCAAACTGAAGTTGTCAACAAGTGTTTTGAAACATATTTGAGGTGTTTTTGATATGACCAAAAACATCAGTGGTCTCAGGAGTTACCCCTATTTAAATAGTGGTATAACACATCTTACTATAGTGCTACCCACCTAACTCCTTTTGAAGAAGTATACAGAAAAAATCCTCGTTAGTTCTTTCCTACATACCAGGGGTTTCAAAGGTTTAGGAGGTTGAAAAAAATCTTATAGTCCATGTTGATGCAAACCCCCCCTTTCTTTCCTTGGGATTGCGCAACCTCCCGGTCTAGGATCGATTGACTTCAAGAGTTGAAACAACTCACAGGTTCGCACTAAACCTCTTATATTTTCGCCACAGGTCAAAGTCTTGATTTTCGGCTGTGAAATCCCCATTTCGGTAGTTTTGGATTACCCACAGAGTCCTCCAAATGAACTTGGTAAACAACCATGGGATTAAACCTTCATTCCCCCCTCACTTTGCAACTTCGGGCTTTGGGTGTTCTTGGCACACCTAACTCCAAATCTGCCGAACTCCAGACTCACAAACACACATGGACCAGATCTACGATCCATAGTTCTCTCACAACCAAGGAATAAGATTTACATTGGGACTCTTACTTCGGGAGTTCCGAGTGCTCCAAACATCTATTTTCTCTGAAGTGTTCCATACCCAGAGTTACATATCAAGTGCCACGTGCTCTTCTTGATCCACAGTTGTGGTCTACATCAGGACTTTGGCATTTGGGAGTTTCAAACTCTCCAAAGCCTTTTCTCCCCCAAGTACTTTTACCCAGAGTTACAGATCAAGCGCCACACGTCCTTCTCCAATGGAGGGTTCTGATGGATTTTGGAGCGTTGTCGTCCTCGTCGAACACCCTGAACGCCTCCCGTAATTCCTCGTTTTGCTCTGCCCCCATCGCGGCCTCCATCGTCGGGGTTTCGTAGCTGCAGATCTGGTCTCCCACAGACCGATGCAGGGTAGAGAACTCATCGAAATCCAGCCCGTTGGCCTCATCTGCGAAGAAGCCGCAAACCATCACTTCTAGATTGGGCAGCGGGATGTACAAGCCGAGCCTCTCCAGGACATGGCCGAGCTTGTCGACGGAGATCTGACCATCACCGTTACTGTCGAAGAAGTTGAAGATTCTCCTCAGCCTCACATTGTTCAGGCTCTGGTTCCGCAGCTTGAATGATTGAGAGGATCGAGTAGTCTGCCCATCCGATGATCTATATGCGGTCGATGGAGGCATCTTCTACTAAACAGATGGCTGTGAGAGAGACTGGAACCTCGAAGGACCTATAAGGCCGCAACTGCACACAGATTCATCCTGCACATGGATTGCACACAGATTTCTCTCTTTAATTGTCAGATTGAATCTCCACGCTTCGATTGAATTTTCCTTCACATGCCAGATCTCACTCAACGCACATACAGGCTCAACGATCTCAATGTCATCAAGCTCCTCTAGATTGAACATTTTGTCCACCTCCATATTTCATCCAACGCCATGGGAGTCTGATACCACCTTTCATATATCCAACAACAAGCTGATACGAAGCTCCTCATGACAGTGTGGTTTACGATTGTTTCTAGCTCTCTGTTACAAGCTTCTCCATTAACTCGTGACATTGTCCTGGTCTCCTCCAGTTTTATGCGCAAATACTCAGCTCCTCCTCCATGCTTTTGGCGTTGCTCGATTTACCACGATTTGGAGTTGGAGATTTGGCGTGGCTATATATTCACGATTTGTTGGTCTCACGGATCTCCAATCAGATCTTATACCACTTGTTGAGCAGCGGAAGCTCATTTCATCAATACAACAGAAACCAAACAAGACAAGCATGCACACAGGAGAACACAGATTTATGTGGTAAAACCCTTCTTCACTTTATGAGGAAAACATCCATGGGACAATGGAAGTTATATTTATTATCAAGAAAACCAGGAGATTACAAATCAGCCATAGGCTACTGGACAACCCAAGGAGAGGGCTTGAAGTCCCTGCTCTTCAAATGCCTTTAAGGCATTCACATTTATACAATGTCTCCTTCAGTGATACGAAACTGATTACATTAATTGTTACTCCTATCTCAGCTGAGTGGTTTAAACAAGAGGCAAATAAATCTGTCTTAAATCTTGGTCAGTTAAAACCACCTTATCTAAATAGTTGTCAGCATCCTAACAAAATCGTTGGTTATGATTTCAACCACAAAATCAAGCTTTAAAAAAGAAGTGGTTAACTAACCGTATGAGGCACTGCGATTGAGTGGTTGACTTAATATCTCCCCTATTTCTAGCAAATTACTTCTTTCATATATTTTTTTTGGTCGTCTTGAAGAAAAACATAGAACTAGAATTTTCTCTCGTTAATTGTATTATACATAATACACATATTCCACTATTATTACATTAGGACATTTCCATGGTTACGTGAAAGTGTTGAATAAACACCACATCATATTAATTCCCCATTGATTATGATAAAATCATCATCCCTTATCATTAAGTTCAACGCATTTGAAAAATAACACATAATATAAGCTTCACAATCATATAAAATAAAATTTAAAAATTCATATTTATGATATTTGATTTTTATATATATATATATATAACCCTTATTTTAACATAATTACGTAACTTATATAATTAACATCTGAATCTGTATTAAATCAATAACGGAATATGTGAATTCTCTCAATATAATTATTTAACATAAACTAACCGTGTAGTAAGTTTAATTAAGAAATAAAAAAGGCGAATCCATGAGAAACTTTAGTAATTCTTTAGAAAACTTAGGATGTAATTAATTACTTTAGTAATTTTTTTGAAAACTTAGGATGTAATTAATTTTTTTTTTAATAAAAAGTTTGATGTGTTATTAAAAATTAGGATGTAATTAATTTTTTTTTTAATAAAAAATTTGATATATTATTAATTTATAGGAAATTCCCATTTTACCATAAAAGAGTTGTAATGTAATCACTATAATCAATAAACATTAAAATTAATTAGTTAGACCATAAAATTTTAAAGAGTTATAAAGTTTCATAGTTATAAAGTTTCATATTATCTAAAGAAAAATAAATTAACACAAGAAGCACAAAAACACTCCGGCATGTAATGATGGTATGGTAACCAAACACATGTAAAGTGGAGGCTCTTTCTCCTTTAGTTTTTCTTTTGGGATGAGGATGTACCACTATAGGCTCCCATATCTTGGAGCCTTGTTGGGATTCTTTAGGATATTAGTTTTTTAGTTGAACAATGGAATAGTAAGAAACTTGTCAAACTAGGTAGGTTTGAAGTATTTTGTTGGAGGCTAGTATCAACCTCTTTTTTCGTAAACTTTTACATCTCAATATACCTTGTGTTATTTCTAATAACCATTGGTGACCAAAGAATGAAAAAATTGGATTGGAGAATTCCCTTTAGGAGACATCTTACTCATGGTACATGGAACAATAGTGTAATATCACATAAGATCATGTATGTGAGTTGATTCCATATCCACTTTATGTTGGAAAACATTAGAGAACATTCCATCCAATTAAATATAGTGTTGTGATGTGTGTCAATGAAAAGTCATTCATTTCTATTTTTCCAAAGATGATATAAAATATCAACTCTAATCAAGTGCCAAGAAGTGTGGAAATCATTGTTTAAAGGAAGATAACCTCTTAAGAGAGCAACCTTTGATGTAATCTAGGTTATGAGAAATGAATGACACAACTTATATTCCAACTCCCAAGTCATTGAGCATATTTTCAATATCAAAATATATGCTTTGGTATTTTATCCTTCCTAGATGATGGTAATTTGGGATGTATAAGTACCAAATTATATAGGCACTACCCTACAGGTAAATCTTCATGCAGTAAGGAGAAAAAAAATAGCACTTTTAAGGCTCATGACACCACTTCTATATGGATTTTAATTGATGTAGCTAGGTATTCACTTTATACTTAATGCTCCCAAATTTTTTAGATTTGGACACCAAAATGAGTTTCTTTGACAATCATTTAAATATCTATACAAAGTCTTGTACTTCACAATTAAATCCCATCCATTCCATCTCCATTCCCTCCATTAGGTTTGAGGAACGATGAGGCACATGTTGATAAATAAGATATTCAAAATAAACTCCTAACACTTTTCAAGGATAATGTTATCTAGATTGCTAATCTTGAATTTTTTTTAGGGTCTCCCAACTCCTCCAATCTCTAGATTGGGCATTGTAAAACTCTTTAGGAACTCTTATTCCTTTATTCAATAGTGTCTTAGCTAAAAACATGGGGTCTTCAACTAGAGGTTTATCTTCTAAGAAAATAATTAGGGATTACCAAAGATAGTGGTCTTTAAAGGTGATCCCAGATCTAAGTGAATTAGTCTATTGGAACAACATGTTCAATTCACATCTAGATCTTCTGCAAATACTCAATTCAAGTTCGATCAGATAAAATAAAGTTTGTCACAATTTAGTCAAAAGATTTTTAGGTCAAGGTAGAAAATATGGACATTTTGGTGCATTTAAGGTGATCAAAGTTGACTTTGTATTCCTTAATCTATTGTAATTTGTTACGCTTTGGGTTATATATAGATGATACTATGCATTTCCTCATCATGGTAATATGGTAGTTATGTTTTATATACCATATATATATATAGATATGTTCAACATTATTTCAATGCTATAAGAATGTCTATTAATACCATCTCTTCATATAATTCATTATTATTCACTTCTACAATTCCCTCGTTTTCCAAAATGATATGATCATTGTTGCTTTCAGACCTAACTTGTTGTCTACCAATGGGATTTGTCAAGAATAGATGTGGGATTATTGGTTTCACCCTTTGTGGAGTCTTAATTTCTTCCCTCGGTAAGATAGTATGATACACTAACATGCATAGTGCATGATGTGTTGTTTATTGTTTTTTTGTAAAAAATATAACATGGTAATTATTTTTTAAATTTAATATGGGTAATGTTAGACATATGCCATCATTACCAATTTTATATGATTTTCCAAATACTAAGTTGTAAAAGAACCTAGTAATAACATACCACCCCCCCTTCCAAAAGTGTTTTCCTAGATGATTTCATTTAATAATTCCACTAAGTACATCGATAAGTCAAGGTCCCATATACAATTGCTAGCTTTGACGGCCAACATGTGACAAATGATATCAAACTAAATTGGTTTTGTTTAATAGTAAAAAATTGTACGATAATCCTCGATGTAATGAACATGTTGGCTACTAGTAATCATCCATTATCCATTGTAATAAGATCTAATAAAGTTGCATCTAGAGGCATTTCTTTCATACCTCTTCCATCATGGGAAGTGGAACAACCTTGAAATTTCCATTGGCAAATTCATTAGAAAATATAATTCTTCCACCACGATAAGTGGAACAACCTTATAATCCTCATTGATAATTTTGATGGAAAATGTAAGGTGGTCCATTTTTTTTAGTAGATTCAAAAGTTGAATATAAATATACTAAGAGAATACTATTTCCATAATTAATCAATGTTTGAATGCTCAACATTTTTCTTAAAAGAATTTTGAAGTTTAAGTAATCATATATCTTATTCATATGTTAAACACAATTGTTTTATAAAAACTCTTTCACATAAGTTATCCAACCTAAATAGTCCCTCAAGAGAATAGTTAAATATGAATAAGATAAAAATATTAAGTATTTAGAAAGACAAAACTCACTTATAGAATATGATTAATAAATTATATAATTTTTATTATATAAAAATATCATCAAAATTAATCATTTTCCTCCCTAAAAAGGTATCATCACATTTTTTAATTTGTTTTAATATTATGTAATGAATATAGTTAAATTCATTCTATATAAAATAAAATATTAAATACGTGATGAAGAAAAACTTATTTATAAAAAAAATGTTTATTTTTGTTTGTTAATTGGTCCAAACCTTCTTGG
>JZKD02S1732427.1:546012-559820 GCA_000966675.3 Picea glauca
TAATCATATTAAAAAATTACTGTAACACCATATGATTGCCACGTTTAAATGATTAACCTTTGAAATACCACGTTTGCATTATTAACACAAACTATTCAACTTTTCAGGCATGCCACGTTTTAGGTAGCTATCCGCGCATTTCATATTGAATCATTGCCCCTGAGCGTTTCATTTTCTGAGCGGATGAGCGTTGCATTCTCTAAGCGTTTGCATTTTCTTAGCGTTGCATTCTCTGAGCGTTTGCATTTTAGGAGCATTGCATTCTCTTGCATCTCAAGCCCTATGATGTATTTGGCTTAGCTTCCATTTCAGTCATGCAAGTGACGCCAATTTACCCAGGTACCCACGACCTCAAGGCATCTGAAGGTAATTTGGCTTACCTTCCATTCGTCAAAGAAGGAGGAGGGAAACAAGCCCTATGACGCCAACTTACCCACGGCCTCAAGCCCTCTGAAGGTAATGCTCGCTCAATACTCAACCCCATTTCTTTTAGTTTATCTCTTGATTTATGTGTTTAAACGTTTTTCTTCTTGAAAATTTATAGATTGGAGGATTCACTCTGGAATTTTTTTTGTTGGGTTGCTTGTTTTATTTCTTTTTAGGTTTGTGTGTGTTTTGATTATTTGTACTGACCATATTATTTTGTTCCAGGGCATTGAAGAATTGTTTTCGTGCAGTCGAAGTTTGAAGAAGTAGTTTCATGCAGCTTCCCATGCATGCTTTATTGCCTCTGGATTTTTTTCCTTCCAATTTTATAGGTCTAGCTATGTTCTTATGATTGCAATAAATCAATGTTTTTCTGCTATCCAAACTAATTTTGTTCAACAACACTTTGTTTGGAGAAAATTTCACCCCCTTTTCTTTCAATTCTACCGCTGGTGGGAGAGTGATGCGGCTGACGCCCCTTTTTTCTTAACTAGGTTTATTACAATTTTTTTAAAATGTAATAGGATTTTTTTTAAATTTAATAGGATTTAACTCTGAAATCTGTTAAGCTTATGAAAAAAATCCATGAATCAGCCGAAACCTTTCGGCGTTCACCAGCCACAAACTCAGCCACGAGTTTGTGGCTGTGCTAGTTAAAACTCAACATATAAATTAAAAAAAACATATACATGTAGCATTTAAACGAAAGTCATAAATACAACATATATATATATATAAAAAAAACTTTTTATATAAAATGAATGAAAACTCATCTCATGTAATTAATATAGATAAATATTTTCAAAATAGTAAAAACATGCATTTTTGGAAATTTTTATAAAGCTTTTATTAGTTTTTTTTTCAACTAATTATTTAACCAAATATCATTTTCTTTAATAATTCTAACTCTAATAAATTTAATTGAGTTTTGCACTACATATCATAATATTATGCTAATGATTTAACCAAAGATCATGTTTCTTAATAACTCCAATTCTAATAAGTTTAATTGGGTTTTGCAGATACATATCAAAATATTGTGCCGCCCCTTTCAAATAGCACAATGAGCATTCAATAGAACCCTTCGACCCTGAAAGTCCCTAAACAAAATGATCATTAAATTGTTTTAAAAAGTGAAAACAAAAACAATTTTTTTCTAATATGAACAATCAATGTCTTGTTTTTAATTGATGCAGTCTTGTCAATCATCTGGCATGATGCAATCTATTTGCAGTTGTCTTTTTTGTCTGTTAGTATTAATATCTACATTGTCTGACTAAATAATGCATGCAAAATACATGAGTAGTTTTCGAAAATAAATTGTTGTAAGCGTTCAATCAGGAGCAACTAACTGTTTGTTCTATGAGACTATGTATTGTTATAAAGATCAAGGTTGATCATAGTTGAGAAAAACCTTTTTGTGCAATTATTTGAATAGTAATTATTTCTTCTTTCTATGATATTGTGATTTAATCAGTTAGTATTTAGTATATTGTTATGCTATTCTAATTGAATGATTATCTAGTCCATATATAGGCCGTCATAGATCCTTCATTTGGTATCAGAGGAGGTTGTTGTTTTAGGGTAATCATGTCAAACTCTAATTCAATGCCCATTCCATAATTTAATGGAAGTGATTATGATTATTGGTTCATCAAGATGATGACCTTTTTGATAGGGAAAGATATATGGGAGATTGTAGAAACGGGTTATGCAGAGCTTAGTGCAAATGATAGAGTAGATAAGAAGGAATCTAGAAGGAAGAATGATCATGCTTTATTTCATATTCAAATTTCTCTTGATAAAAGCTTGTTTCCAAGAATTGCAGGTGCAAAGACAACAACAGATGCCTGGAAGAATCTACAAGAAGCTTACCAAGGTAGCGATCAAGTCAAAGTGGTCAAGCTACAGACATTGAAAAGAGAATTTGAGAATTTGAAGATGCAAGAAGATGAAAATGTAAGTGATTATTGTGTGAGAGTAATATATGTAGTCAATAAAATGGCTACTCTTGGAGAAATTGTGGACAAAGAGGTTTTGATTAAAAAAGTGTTGAGGTGTCTAACACCAAGGTGGAACCATGTTGCCATAATCATTGAAGAAAGCAAGGATTTGTCTACTCTTCAGTTTGATCACCTATTTGGATCTCTTATGTTTTATGAAGATTGATAGATTCATTTGGAGAAAGTGGCGAGAAATATTTTTCTTCAAAATTGCAAATTACAAAGAATGAAGATGCCAACACTAGCAACAAAAGAAACAAAAGCCAAGGTAGAGGTCAAAATCAGAATTATCCAAGAGGAAGAGGTGGTTCAAGAGGAAGAGGCAGAGGTAGATTTGATAAAAGAAATATCGAGTGTTATTATTGTAAAAGGTATGGTCACTTTGAAAGGGATTGTAGATTAAAAGAAGGTAATAATAACAAAGGTGTTAATTATTCTCAAGAAGGTGATGGGGTCTCTTCAAACAATATATTTTTATCTTATGACAAAGTTGAAATGGCACTAAATATATTTGGTATTTAGATTCAAGGTGTGCTAACCACATGTGAAGAAATAAGAAGCTATTGTCTACAATGGATGAGAGTTTCAAATCCAAGATCAAGCTGGGTGATGACAAAGCATTGGAGGTTTCTGTAAAAGGAGCTATGGAAGTCCATACTAAAGAAGGTATGAAAAGTGTTAAAAACATTTATCACACTCCACAATTAAAGCATAATTTATTGAGTGTTGGCCAATTGTGGGAGAAAAATTATAAGGTGGTGTTTGAAAATCAACAATGTACAATTTATGATAAGAATAGAGGCAATAGGGTGGTTATAGTTGTTCCTATGTCAAATAATAGGATGTTCCCATTGATGTTCGGAGAACATAACAACCATCTTGCCAATATGGCATATGGAAAAAAAAGTTGGTTGTGGCATCTTAGGTATGGACATTTGAATTTTCATAGTCTGAATATTCTAACATCCAAAGAATTAGTTTATGGTTTGCTTAAGGTTCAAGAAAAGAAGGATATTTGTGAAGGATGTGCTAAAGGAAAACATGCAAGAGAGAAATTTTCAAAAGGAAATGCATGGAGGGCCCATTATCCACTTTAGTTAGTTCACTCAAACATTTGTGGTCCTATGTAGACAAAGAGTTTGGGTAAGTCATCATATTTTATTACTTTTATTGATGATTACTCACGAAAGTGTTGGGTTTATTTTTTGAAGACTAAGTATGAAGCCTTTGATACATTCAAAAGGTTTAAAGCCCTTGTGGAAAATGAAAGAGGTTGCAAAATCAAGTGCTTAAGGACTGATCGTGGAGGAGAATTTTGTTCAAAAACTTTTCAGAATTATTATGATATGATTAGCATCAAAAGACAACTCACCACTGCTTACACACCTCAACAAAATGGAGTAGCAGAGAGGAAGAATCGTACAGTGGTAGAAATGGAAAGAAGTATGTTACAAACCAAGGGATTAAGCAATTATTTTTGGGGTGATGCAGTTGCTACATTTGTATATATTCTCAATAGATGTCCCACAAGTTCACTTGATATGATGAATCCATATGAAGCATGGTATGAAAAAAATCCTAATGTTAATCATTTCAGAGTCTTTGGTTATGTAGCCTATGTCCATATAGTTGATCAAAAGAGACAAAAGTTAGATCCAAAAAGTGAGTCATGCATTTTTGTTGGATATAGTGAACAAAGTAAGGCTTACAAGTTGTATAACCCCCTCACCAATAGCATGTTGTTATATCAAGAGATGTAATTTTTTATGAAGGGGGAGTTTATGGTCATAAAAAATGCCATGATGATATGTCTAAATCTGTTATGGATAGGGATATTATTGATGGTATTGATAATGAGAAGCCCAATAATATTTCAGTTCCAAGTGCTACAAATCCACCAAGTAGCTCCTCATCTAATTCTTCAATTCCAAGTGCAAGACCAACATAAAATTCAAGTTCTGCAAGGAAGGTAAGAAGATCAAGTGACATTTATCAAAGGAGTAAAAGTCTAGCACATGAAGAAAATCCAATAGGTGAGAAAATAAATTTTGATTTACTTTCCAAGGATGATTTTGAACCATCATTTTTTGAATATGCATGTACTAATGAGGTTTGGGTGCAAGAAATGAAAGAAGAGATAGATTATATTCACAAGAATGATACTCGGTAGCTTCCCGAACTTCCACATGACAAGAAAAAGATTGGTACTAAATGGGTCTACAAGACTAAGTAAAATAGTGATGGGAGTGTTGAAAGACACAAGGCAAGATTAGTAGGAAGACAAGAGATTGTTAGAATGATGATTTCATTAGCAGCTCAGAAGAAATGGAGCATTCATCACATGGATGCGAAAAGTGTCTTTTTGAATGGGTACTTAGAAGAATAAGTGTTTGTGGAACAACCACAAGATTTTGAAGTGCAAGGAAAAGAACATCAAGTATACAAGTTGAAGAAGGATTTGTATGGCCTCAAGCAAGCACCAAGAACATGGTATGCTAGGATTGATGGATATTTTCAGGAGAGTGGCTTCAATAGAAGTAATAGTGAACCTACACTTTACTACAAACAAGAAGGTAATGATATTCATATTGTAAGTCTATATGTTGATGACTTATTATATATGGGTAGTAGTTCTAAGATGAAGGATGAATTTAAAATTGCTATAATGAATGAATTTGAGATGAAAGATTTGGGTCTCATGCAATATTTTCTGGGTATGGACGTTTATCAAAATGAGGATGAAATTTTCATTTGTCAAACAAGGTATGCAAAAGATATGTTGAATAAATTTGATATGGTAGATTGTAAACCAACCTCAACTCCAACTGCTCATGGAATTGTGTTGTGTAGAGTTGATGGTGCTGAAATTGTTGATGAGGGAACATACATAAGTATTTTTGGAAGTTTGATGTTTCTAACCCACACATGACCTGATATTTCTTTTTCAGTTTCTCTTGTTTCAAGATACATGACAGAGCCATTTGAAATACATATGAAGGAAACCAAGAAGATTTGAGGTATGTGAGAGGAACTCTAAATTTTGGTATTCATTACTACACTTCTAAAAGGTTTAATCTTGTTGGATTTGGTGATTCTGATTGGGGAGGAAGTTTGGATGACCGAAATAATACATCTGGTATTTGTTTCTCTTTTGGTTCTGGTTTGATTACTTGGATCTCAAAGAAGAAAAGTATAGTTGCACTTTCATCCAAGCAGAATATGTTGCAGTCACCTCAGCAGGTACACAAACATTATGGCTTAGAAAATTTCTAGAAGAAATTGGAAAGAAACAAATTCATCCTATAGTGATATTTTGTGATAACACTAGTGCCATCAAATTGGCCAAGAATCGAGTCCATCATAGCAGGACAAAACATTTTGATTTAAAGTATCAAGTCCAGTTTTTGAAACTTCGAGATCAGATTGTAAGCCCTCTAAGCATCAAAAGGGGAGTATGTTGGTAATTGATGGAGTCTTGTCAATCATCTGCCATGATGCAATCTATTTGCAGTTTTCTTTTTCAGATATAAATTGTAAATAATGAATTCAATCAAGAGCAACTAATTGTTTGTTCTATGAGACTATGTATTGTTATAAAGATCAAGGTTGATCACACTTGAACGCAACATTTTTGTGTAATAGTTAAATAATAAAGGTTTACATTGTTTACACTAAGGACAACAAAATGTGTATTGACATTATCCTGTTGATAAAAAATAAAAGTTGATAAAATTTATGTTGCCATAATTTGTGTTTCCTTAGAGCACCCAGGAAAAACCTTGATAATCATCGTTCTAAAATTTTAGTTAGTGACTCTTCATAATTGTGTGATCTTATAGTAATTGTTATTTCTTGAAGAACACGTACAACGCATCCTAGGATATTATCTCATGGATAATTGATAATATAATCAACTTTTTAAATGCAAGGTTTAAATTGCAGAGAATTTGTTTTAAACGATGTGGTGGATTATTATACTACTGGGAGGTGAAACCTGAAAGGTCCTAAACCGTCATCTACCTATAGCCACGTGATAGAAGGCTGACGAATTGAAACAACCATCCATTGTCTCTCCTCCTGATGATAAAGATGAAAAAAAGAATTCCTGCCACTGATCTTTCAATAACGAATTTATTTTGACTTAATTATTTTCTTATATCGGCAATTAATGTAAAGCCACACATCATGAACTGAATCGCATCTCACAATCAATATGAATAATCCTAAAAGAACAAGAAATCGTTAACTAAACTGGACAATCAATATCTCTCTATTCATCGCCTTGGTTCCTATATCAAGCAAACCTTAGAGTGACGTCCTAGTAATTTTAGCAATCTGGTCAACATTAGTCATCGAAAAGTTAGCATGAATAACGTTTAAATTTAAATTTATTGAGAATGATGCTATTGGAAAACCTAGGTTAATATGTTGTTGTACCGAGCTACAGCACCTACACCTGCATGAGGAAAGAGAAATCATTACACCGATACATCCCAGATAAAGACAAAAAAAAACCAGACACAAATTCAAAAAAAAAAAAAAAATACAGAAACAAAAAATTAAGATATAGAAGACAATTTCCAATGGCATTCAACATGCAGTTATATAAAATAATGTTTTTACTAGACATTTTAGCATGCAATACACAACAACCACATTTAATTTAATGCAGTTATACAAAATATTGTTCCTTCTAGACATTTTAGATGAACAACCACATTTAATCTGCAAAATCATGAGCCCTCATAAAATGACTAGCTTCATTTTCTAACCACTTATCATAATTAGATTGGGCCTAACAAAAGAACGCTTGAACATGGATTGCAGAACGAAAGCAACTTGCGAGATTAGTCCGAGTGTTCAGAGAGATTAGTTTGGACCCGTGGAATCCAAAACCTAGTTGCTAGCCAAGTATATGCATGAGAAAAATTAAAAACCTATCCGCCTAGCCAGACATCATCTGCATGCTTGGAGCCATAGCTATAATGAGTAAGATTTTATTCATAAAATTTAAAACCTAGCTGCCTAGCCAATTTAAACCTTAATACATAATTTATACATTTATACATTGAAGCAAATTTACGGTGTTGTGGGTACAAGAAGGAAATGCCATAATATGAAAGGCACTTACAAGAAAATATCACCCGTGCCATCCTCCATTACCATGTAGGTATATGAGAGATATGGTAAATTGTGGCCTAGATGTAAATCTAATGTTGTAAAACGTTATTAGTGCAACATTCATTATTAGTGAAGTAAATGTTTATATTTTATTAGTGAAGTAAATGTTTAATATAAAGTATTTTTTCTATCTTACAGCAATTTCTTAAAATGATCGAATAAATGTAAAAAGGTAAATAGATTAATTAATACCTTTAAAACTGTCAGAAAGTTATCAACATTAAATTTTATTCATTGATTTGGAAGAACAAAATGTTCTATTTTCAGATGATATTTTCTGTCTCAATTCCTTAAAAAAAAAACAGCATAGTACGGTTCCCAAACTCCTTTTATAACCGTCCATACAATGATGAAGCACGCATTACAACGTAGAACTCTCTGTTTTCGAGTTGGAGCCATTTTATAACAGTCCATACAATGATGAAGCCCGGAATCATATATTCATTACAACATAGGACTCTTACTTTTTATGTAATTGGATTCAGATTGTGGACTCTTACACATTACAACACAAAATATTTGACGTTTGTCATTGAATAAGAATACAAACAGTGGCATTAGTTTGCCTGGAAATTTGTTACAGACTAACAATCATTTGATGATCAAAACTTACATAGTGAATTGTCATTGAATAAGAATACAAACAATTGCATATGTCGGGAACTCTTTTTGTATTCGAGCAAACATGACCAATATTTATCCAACTAATGAAATAAGCAAACAAATATAGTAAGAATGTCCTCTGTCTTTGGGGTCGATCTGTATGCATGGCAGTTGTCCTCAGCATCACGGAAGATCTAATGGGGGCGACTCGAGACTCAAAAGAGAATCAGGTCCATTGTTCACCACAAAAACCATCGCGAACCCCCATGTTATGTGCACATCCAAGTGGCAGTGCATCAGCCAAGCTCCTGCCATACATAATAACCATCACCGATATCAGGCCATTTAAAAATAAGAGACGGCAACGAAAGAAAGCGGAATGGTGTGTAACTTCCTGCTTACCAGGATTGTCGGCTACGAATCTGTTGGCAGACAAGCCATTGACCGGAACGTTCACAGTGTTGGGCATAGGAGGATCGACCAGGTTGAACTTCTGAGGATCTGTTTGTGGATTATAATTACCAAACCCTGATCCCACTATGTAAAAGTCATAACCATGGAGATGGATAGGATGGCTCTCACCCGCAAAGATATTGGCTCCCTGGAGAATTACTTGCACCGTCGTGTTATAGTTAAGAACTTTCACTTTCGTGCAAGGAAAACAAGATTCACTTCAAAACTATATTTTTAAGTTGAAAGGTCTACACCTATTGACTATGAGAACATTTAATAGGTTTTTAGTGTTTAATCAGTTTTGTATGGACAAGATTAAATATTGATGGAATATTCTTAGTAGTCTCAATAAATCAATGGTTGTGATTTCAACCACTAACTTCCTCACTATTATAAAGACATCAATTTACATGTTTATGTTTTTACTTTTATTTAATCATATTTAAAATTTACTATGATGACTAGCTGATTGCCAAGTATGAGTGATTAAAGTTACATTTTTTAGATTAACTTAAACCTTTGACCTTCACCAACCAAATTCTAAACACCTATTTTTCTTTATAATATTTTATTTTATCATTTTAATGATACAGCAGACCTATTCGTGAATTATTCTTTCATACACAGACACCACTGTTATTTATCACGATTTGCACCGACTATCCATTCTCCCGTTATCTGCAAGGTGGTTCAAGTGGAAGTTGTATTGGAACAATGTGTAATCGACCATTATTACGCGGAAGATGAATTCTCCCGTTACCTGCAAGTTGGTTCAAGTGGAAGTTGTATTGGAACAATGTGTAATCGGCCATTATTACGCGGAAGATGAACGGTTTGTTGTTTTAAATGTTAATAATTTAACTGGGGTTTCTTTATAACTGGAGGTGCGATTGAATCTGCCAAGATTAAGAGAGAATAAATGATACATTATCAGGGAAGCACCCTCGCCCTCATCCTGCCGCCCCGATGAGATGAACCAGAAGAGCTGTTGTCGCTCGATTAGGCATAGTGAGAAATACAGGTAGCCGCAGGACGAATGTTGCCATGAACAGATTCTGATAAATGGATAAAAGGAAAAATGCTTTCCAAAGGTGAGGATACGGTGGAACATTTCTAAATTTTAGACTTTATATTAAAATGAGTTTACAATCACATAGTTTGTGCTCAACTATTAAATTTTATGATATAAAAGATTGAGATTTAATTTTGTGGGGTGGAACATTTCTAAATTTTAGACTTTATATTAAAATGAGTTTACAATCACATAGTTTGTGCTCAACTATTAAATTTTATGATATAAAAGATTGAGATTTAATTTTGTGGACTGGTACGGAGTGCCATTTTGTTGCTAAGCATTATATGATTGTCAAGTTTAAATAATTAAATTTTGGATTGTGTTGGCTGTAGATGCTCATTTTTTGGTTGTGTGTTTCATTTTCTGGTTGTGGGTTTCATTTTCTAGTTGTGCGTTTATGGGGAGGGTGAAAGACTATAACAAAGGCTTATTATAACTTGTAGAGGGCGTTTAGGGTTCTGGTTATTAACCTGCAGGAAGAAGCTTTGGCATCGCCCTTTTGGTGTTTATCAGCCATGGTTTTGAGTGGCTGTGCTAGAAATACAACTACAACTACGGTTTTATTACTTATAATCACAATATAAATACAACTACAAATACAACTACAAGTAACTTAAGATAGATAGCTATTTTAAATATACAATTTAGATAGTTATTTCAATTCTTTGTAACAAACTCAAATCAAATACTAATCATGATATTTAACCATTATTCTTCAACAATCTCTTTTTAATGGAGAAATGCTATTTTTTTTTTGAAATCTCCAATATAAATCCAATTGCTGCTGCCACCATGAATCGCCATGAAACCCTGCGATCTATTCAATTTTTTCTGTGTGCACATTGGTGATAATGCCCACCAGCAAGCAGGGAGGAAAGAATCACAGTTTATCTTATTGTTAACGTGGTATTATTAATTCTGATTCTGATTCAGATATGGAGCAGTCTATTAAATGTTGTTTGTTGAAGAGCGTAAGAGCCACTAGTCACTGCTAAGAAGAGACGCATTGTCATAGCGAAGTTATTGTTAACGTGGTATTATTAATTCTGATTCTGATTCAAATATGGAGCAGTCTATTAAATGTTGTTTGTTGAAGAGCGTAAGAGCCACTAGTCACTGCTAAGAAGAGACGCATTGTCATAGCGAAGGAGTTCGATTTAGATGTGTTCCTAAACCTGCGTATTGCATAGTGCGAAATTGAGAAAGGTCAATGCCGTCACCTGCAAGAGGGTACAACCACAATCATTAATGCCTTGGTTTCAAACGAAAGTCGGAATTGTTGAAGACAAGTCTGTACCAGTTGCAAGCATTTCATTGTTAGTTTTATTGTGTGATATGGGTTGCATATGTATTGTATGTTATATTTATTTTGTTTGTAAAACATTTAATGAATGGAACAGAGAAACATAATGTGAATTAGTGGTTTTTGATGTTTTTAGGGGTCACAAAAACATTTTCCTAATTTAATTATGTTTACAGTTTGTTAAAAGCTAGAGATTTTTGTTGTACTTTGGTGCTTCAAGATGGTTAGTTATAGGTTATCTTTGTCTATATTGTTGTAGTGTGTTTAAAGAAGGTCAATTGTATGATTAACTGCTGAAAATGTCCACTAACCAAATCATTGTCCTATATAACTATCGAAATTTGCTCTCTCGAAGAATTTCACAGATGGTAGTGTATGGTGTAGTCAAGAAGCGTCAATCCTGAGAATACGTAGCTCGAATGTGTAGAGAAAAAAAGAGCGAAACCAAGTGATTGCAGACTGGGTAGAGTTGCTAATGAAGACCAACAGAACAAAGATAACATATATGAATTAATGTAGTTTCTATATTGTAAAAACAAAACAAAAAATATCGTTTCTCCATTAAGGAAGAGTGTTGGAGAATAATGGATAAATGCCATGATTAGTATTTGGTTTGAATTTGTTAAGGAGAGTTGAAATATTATCTCAATTATCTAAATTGTGTACTTAAGATAGATATCTATCATAAGCTACTTGTAGTTGTATTTATATTGAGATTATAGAAAACAAGATTCACTTTAAAATTATATTTCATTACCTATAATCACAATATAAATACAACTACAAGTAGTTTAAAATAGATAGCTATCTTAAGTACACAATATAGATAATTTAGATAATATCTCACCTCTCCGTAACCAACTCAAACCAAAAACTAATCATGCCATTTAGCCATTATTCTCCAACTGTGCAGTATAATGAAATTGCAAGGGAGGGTTGTCCGGGAAGTTCTCGATGAATACCCCTTCCATGCCAAAATGTTGAGCTTGAAGGATTGAAGATGCCGTTGGGAGGACAAATGATACGTTATTCATACTCGCTACAAATCTTGATCCATTGGGACCTCCACAAGAATGTCCTGGACATTTGATCAGTCCTAGACCGATAGTGTAAAAGAGATTCTCATCCACTCTCTGAGGAACGAATACCGGGTGGTCATTTGAAGCTAAGCTTCTTAGCGCATTAGCGAACCTAGTTGCAGTCTGGGTGTCGTTATAAAATGGAAGATTAGGCATGGTTGGAACTGATGTACTGCCAGAGCTTCCCTTGTATTCTAAAAGGGAAACAGTAGTGGTGTTACCAAAAGGAACTCCTTGCTCACTTGAATATGCTCTAGCAGCCATGCAATATCTACCTGTAGCTTGATCGGTAGTGACAAGTACGTCTTTTGTCTGCCCGGGGCTAAGCATCAGAAAATTCGTCTGTTGGAATTTAACAACAATTTACAGTATCGCACACTCAACAAAATGGCATAGTAGAACAAAAGAACATGACACTAGTTGAATGTGCACGCAGTATGCTCCAAGGTAAGCATATTTCAACTGGTTTTTGGGTAGAAGGTGTGAATACTGCTGTATATTTGAAGAATATCAGTCCAACAAAGAAATTAGAATTTCAAACACCATTTGAAGCTTTTAATGGATATAAACCTGAAGTTAAGCATCTATGGATTTTTGGTTGTAAAGATTTTGCACACATACCAAAAGATGATAGAAGGAAACTAGATGCTAAATCACTTGAATGTGTCTTTGTTGGGTACTGCAGTGATAAAAAAGCTTATAAACTATTTCACCCTAGCTCTCATAAAATAATTGCTAGCAGAGATGTGGTATTCCATGAACATACAGATAATAGTGATAAAACTGATCAAGGGAACACTTATGCTAACAATGATGAACATGTTAAATTAAGCCCAATTGTTGAGGAGCAGGAAGTGGAACAACCACAAGAGAACCAACAGGAACAGGGAAGCAGAAGCAGAAGCAACAGTGAAAATAGCATAAGCGGCATGAGCACTTCAAACAGTTCAGATGATGAGACAGCAGAAAGCAGAAGGATAATGGATGGAACCCCTACAAGTGATGTAGTACTAAGAAGGTCTTCAAGACATACTCGTCGTCCTTCAAGGTATGATGACTATGCTTTAATGACTAATATAATGCAAGTCAATGAACCAATGAATTACAAACAAGCCAAAGATAAAGAAGAATGGGTTGAAGCAATGAATGATGAATATAACTCAATTATGAAGAATCAGACTTGGGAATTAACAGAGTTACTAGAGAACAAAACACCCATAGGATGTAAATGGTTGTTTAAAGCTAAGTTTAAACCAGATGGGAGCATTGACAGATTTAAAGCTAGATTAGTCGCAAAAGGTTATGCTCAAAAGGAGGGAATAGACTTTGAGGAGACGTTTGCACCAGTAGCGAAATTAAACACAATTAGAGTTCTGGTTGCATTAGCTACTACACATAATTGGAAAATCCATCAATTAGATGTGAAATCAGCGTTCTTAAATGGTGAATTAAAAGAAGAAGTGTACTTAGAACAGCGTGAAGGTTTTGTACAAAAAGGACAGGATCATCTTGTATGTAAATTAAAGAAAGCTATCTATGGATTGAAACAAGCCCCTAGGTCATGGTATACAAAGATTGATACCTTCTTTAATCAGAAAGGTTTTGTGAAAAGTCAAAGTGATCCTAATCTCTATGTGAAGAAAGATAAGGAAGGAAATATTTGTTTAATATCTTTATATGTCGAT
>JZKD02S1732427.1:567531-578978 GCA_000966675.3 Picea glauca
CCATCATTGTCTCTTCACCACATACATAGTACAAGCAGCAACGAAACCTCTTACTCATCATTGCTTCCGTTGAAACAAATTTAGATAAATTGCTTTCGTTGAAATACATGATCAATTTTTGATAAATTGCTTTCGTTGTGACAGAGTATGGCGTTGTAGTTTCAAGCATTCACACTTTATGTCATTGCATGCTCAAGCACGGCTTGTTGCAAGTGCTTATCCTACAAGCTATTTATAAGATTTTACAGCTGCTGAAACTCATCATTATTATTACCACTGATTTCAAGCATTGTTATTTTATAGCTGCTGAATCTCATTATTATTACCACCGATTTCAAGCAATTTGATTACAGCTGCTCAAACCCATTATTATTACAGCGGATTTCAAACATTACTATTTATTACAGCCGCCGAAACTCCTTAATACAGTTCATTCAAACAAATATTAAGCCACAGTGTCATTTCTACATCCATCGTTAATAATACTAAAATAATTCTCTATGGAGTATTTCATATTACAATGTCCTAAGATAATTGTCATATTGTGCTAACCTCAAAATGAAAACTCAAAGCTTGTTTTAAAGAACAAAACTATATTTAAAAAGAAAAACATAAATTTTTATTTTGCTTAAAATAATTCTACAATATTTAAGTCCTAAAGGCATACATCTATTGGTAATGGGCACAATTAATGATCTTTTAACTTTAAATTCTAATCATGGCTATGCATTGAAGATGTTGGCATATTCTTAGTAGTCCTCAAAAATCAATGAGTCAGATTTATTGTTCTTAACTTCCTTGCATTTATGTAGGTATTCGATAAACCTATTTACTTTTTTACATTTACCTAATCACATTATAAAATTAATGTAGTCTGATGTCTGAACCGTAGGCCACGACCTACCCACAGAGGTTTAATATTCACCTGCCGCATAAAATGTGGTTGATCGAGGAGTGGGGCGTCACTAACTTTTTGTTTTCCTTCACTGTGTTTTTACGCATGATCATGGATGATCATGCAGTTGTCTGCATCGTCATGTCACTTGTCATCCTTGTTAGGAAGTAATCATTTCACCGCCTCTTTGCAAACGGTGAATCGGTGGCCGTCTTGACCCAAGGCTCTAGGATTAAACCACCGATTACAATTTTGTTTTACATAAATTAAACGATGGCCGCCTTAACCTTTGCAGGCCACAAGACACCATCACCGACTTGATTAAAATCCTTTAGAAGATTGAAGGGGCAATTTTCTGTGTTTAAATACCAAAGTCGAAATTGTAAATCTGCGAGATAGCTTGAAAGCATTTCTTGAATTGAATTGGTTATTCTGTGTTCGGAGGTTTGTTCCACGTATATATATTTTGTTTTTTCATTGAGTTTGTAAACTCATTTTATTTCCTCATAAAAATTAGTTTTTGAGCAAACGCAGTAATTTTTTGGTTTTACTAATTACGAGCCTGGTCATTTATTTATTCTAAGTTTATTTGTTGGAGCGTGTGATTTTAAAAGGAGATTAAATACAAAATTGATATTTTGGCATTCGGAGTTTACTTGTGCGTGGAGTTATTTAGTCCCAAAACCCCGAACCTGAAGTAGTGGGGCCCAAAGTTTGTACGCATTTCGCAATTCAGCGATTGCAGTTGAGCGTTTTTTTGTATCAAGGGTTTGCAAACACCGAAACCCGAAAAGCACGGGGCCCACATTCCATTCGCATTTTCGCGATTCAGGAGTTGTTGTGTGTTGGTGTTTGGCATTTGTAATCGCCGAATCTTGAACCCTGATTGACCTCCATTTTTCACATTTGGTATCAGAGCCTGCAGTTTATTTAATTTATATCAATTTTTATAAATGGTTGTGTCTGGTAGTAGTTCTTCTTAGATTGAGGTTCCTGTTCTGAGCGAGAAGTCATATGATTCCTGGTACATTCGGATGAGAACGATTATGCGTTCTCAAGATTTGTGGACTTATGTTATTGATGGCTATCCCAAGCTAGTTGATGTTGCAACAAAATTGACTCTGTCTAATGCTCACCGTATTTTGCTGAAGGAAAACAAGAAGAAGGATAATAAAGCTCTTGGATTAATCAAGCAAGGATTAAATGAATCCATTTTTATGAAGATTGCTAGTGTTGCATCTTTGAAGATGGCTTGGGACATTTCTGAAACCAGTTATCAAGGTGTGTCCAAGGTGAAGACAGTAAAGTTGCAGAACTTGAGAAGGGACTTAAAAAATATGAAGATGAAGGATAATGAAAGTGTTGATACTTTCATAACTCAAGTGATGATTGTTGTGAACTAGCTCAGGTAGTATGGAGATGATGTTGAGAATAAAAGATTTATTGAGAAAGTGCTGATAAGTTTGCCCAAGAAGTTTGAGCTTGTTGTTGTTCCCATAGAGGAATTCAAATATTTAAGTCTAATGCAAATTGATGAGTTAATTGGTTCTCTTGTTGCTCGTGAATCTAGGATATTTAGATATGAATAAGGATCAATGGAGCATGCTTTCAAATCCCAACTGCATGTTACCAGAGGCAGAAGCAGAGGAAGGTTTCATACTCGTGGAAGAGGAGGTCAATTTTCTAGTCCAAGGGAAAACATAGCTGAATCAAAGTCTGAGCAGAAGCTCCAACAGAATCCTCCTAATTTAAGAGGGAGCAACAGCAAACCCTGGTAGCAAGATAATCAGACGTATGATAAAATTAAGGTGCAATGTTATTACTGTAAGAAGTTTAGGCATTTTGCTAACAAATGTTGGAAGAAACAGGCTCTGCACATATTATAAATGAGTATGAGGATCATCAAAATCCTGTGTTTTTGACCTGTAACGTCACTCAGGAATGTGAAAATGATATTTGGTTTTTGGATAGTGGTTGCAATAACCACATGAATGGTAATAAAGACTTATTTTCTTCCATTGATACTAGTATTCAGTTTGAAGTCAAACTGGGAAATGACTGTAAGGTTATAGTCAATGGTAAAGGTATAGTTCCAGTTTACACTAAGAACACTCAGAGAAGAAATATTGATGATGTTTACTTTGTGCCTGGTTTAAAATTCAATCTTATCAGTGTTGGGCAGTTGTTGGAGAAAACATACAGAGTGTTCTTCAAAAACAAGGTATGTACTATCTATGATAAATTACCCAGCAAACAGTTGATTGCAAGAGTAGAGATGACCAAGAATAGAATTTTTCCACTTGTTATGCAAAACGATTTGAGTGGTTCTTTGAATGCTTATAAAGCTGGAAGTTTAGATGAATCTTGGTTATGGCATTTGAGATATGGTCATTTACATTTTGGTGGCTTAGATTTGTTATAGAAGAAACAAATGGTGAAAGGGTTACCTTGTATTCAACAACCTGCAATCTCTTGTGAGAGTTGCACACTTGGAAAACATCACAGAGAGAAATTTGTTTCAGGTGTTTCCTACAGAGCAAAATCTCCTTTGGAAATTGTCCACACAGATTTATGTGGACCTATGAAAACACCTTTTTTAACTGGTTGTGTTTATTTTATGAATTTCATTGATGATTTCAGTAGGAAGACTTGGTTGTATTTGTTGAAACAAAAGTCTGAAGCCTTTGATGTTTCTAAGAAATTTAAGTCTATGATTGAGAATGAGAGTGGTCGAAGCCTTAAGATCCTCAAGTCTGACAGAGAATGTGAGTATAAATTGAATGAATTCATTGAATTTTGTGGTCTTCATAGAATTAAAAGGCAGTTTACTGCTTGATATTCTCCACAGCAGAATGGAGTGGCTGAAAGGAAGAATCTGACCATCATGGATATGGCTCGAAGCATGTTGAAAGAGAAGCATCTTTCAAATGAATATTGGGGAGATGCGGTTCTTTGCTCAGTTTTTATCTTGAATAGAAGTCTGACCAAGAATGTGAGGGATCATGTACCTCAGGAAGCCTGGGATGGTAAGCCTTGTAATGTTTCTCATTTAAGAAATGTGTTGCATTTGCACATGTACCTGCAGAAATGAGGAGGAGGTTGGATGACAGAAGTGAGAGATGTATTTTTTTTGGATACAATGAAGAGTCTAGGGCATATAAACTCTACAATCCCATCACCCAGAAATATGTAATCAACAGAGATGTTCAGTTTAAAGAAGATGAAGCCTGGGATGGAAGTATTGACAAATCAATTTCAGAGGGAGCTGTGTTACCCCGTGAAGATGATAATGGAGTTGAGCAGGCCGAAGATGATGGAGATATTTTTCCACATGCACATACACCTGCAACAAGAATTCCAACAAGGATGGCACCAGATTTTAGCCCATCTCAATTTAGAATGCCAAGAACTCATGAGTGTGGTGAGCCATCTAGACATGGTGGACATCAATCAGATTCACAGGTAAGTAGTGAATCAAATCCCACTTTATCTTCATTAAGAGACAGACTTAAAGGACAAAAGAATAGAAGCATAAGAGAATTGTATGATCATAATGAAGAAGTAGATCAGATTTCAAATTTTTCATTTATAGCTTATGATCCTGTAAGTTATGATGAAGCTGCTAAAGAGGATGTCTGGAAAAAAGAAATGGATGAGGAGATTGATTCCATTGAAAGAAATAACACTTGGGATCTTGTAGATTTACCTGAAGATAAGAAAAGTATTGGTGTTAAGTGGGTTTATAATACTAAGCTGAATGCAAAAGGTAAAGTTGAAAAGTACAAGGCACGACTTGTAGCTCAAGGGTTTAGTTAGTATCCCAGTATTGATTACAATGAAACCTTTTCTCCTGTAGCAAGGATTGACATAGTGAGGATGGTCTTAGCTATTGTAGCTCAGAATAGATGGATCATGCATAATATGGATGTCAAGTCTGCATCCTTGAATGGATATTTGGAAGAAGAGGTTTATGTAAGATAGCCTCCAGGTTATGAGATTGATAAGCACAAAGATAAAGTTTATAAGTTGAGGAAATCTTTGTATGGATTGAAGCAGGCATCCATAGTTTGGTATAGCTGGATTGATGAATACCTGATCAGTGTTGGATTCAGCAGAAGTCCAAGTGAACCAACTCTGTATACAAAGGTGAACCAGGAAGGTAAAATTTTGATTGTTTGTTTGTATGTTGATGACCTGATTTTTACTGGAGATCTATCTGTAGAAGACTTTAAAAATGCCATGAAAACAGAGTTTGAGATGACTGATTTAGGTTTAATGAAATTTTTTCTTGGAATTGAAGTGGATCAATCTGATGATGGCATTTTCATTTGTCAAACTAACTATGCAAATGAAGTGTTGAAAATGTTTATAATGTTGAATTGCAAGCCAGTTGCAACACCAATGGCAACTGGTATTAAACTGAGGAAGTATGATGAAGGATCATATGTTAATCTAACCTTGTATAAGAGGCTGGTTGGAAGCTTTATGTACTTAACAACAACCAGAACTGACATTATGTTTGTTGTGAGTTTGATTTCCAAATTCATGGAGACTCCGAAGAGTATTCATTGGCAAGCAGGAAAGAGGATCCTGAGATATGTTGCTGGAAACACTAATTTTGGTATCTAATACACATCAAGCTTAAACTTTGAGCTGATCGGATATACTGATAGTGATTTTTTAGGTTCCATTGATGACATGAAAAGCACATGTGGGTATATTTTTAGTCTTGGATATGGAGTAGTGGCATGGGCATCAAAGAAACAACCCATTGTGACTCTATCTTCCACTGAGGCAGAGTATGTTGCAACAGTTGTAGCTGCATGTCAAGCTGTATGGATGATAAGGGTCTTGAATGAATTGTTGCATAACCAGAGTGATACAACCCAGATTGTCTGTGGCAATAAGTCTGCCATTGCATTGTCATGGAATCACGTTTTTCACAAACAAAGTAAGCACATTGATACAAGGTATCATTTCATTCAAGAGCTCGTAACTGGTAAGGATATTTATGTTTAGTTCTGCAGATCTGAAGAACAATTTGTAGACATATTTACAAACCCTTTGGGAAATTAACTGTTTAAAATTCATAGAAAAAATATTGGGGTCTGCAAGCTGTAATGCATTGTTTACAACAATTTTGTTTTACATAGTTTTAGTTTGCTTTTGTTCTAAAATGATTAAGAGGGAGTATGTTAGGAATTAATCATTTCACCACCTCTTTCCAAACGATGAATCGGTGGTCGTCTTGACCCTTCAAGACTCAAGGATTAAACCACCAATTAAAATTTTGTTTTACATAACTTAAACGGTGGCAGCCTTAACCTTTGCAGGACACAAGACACCATCAACGCCTTCATTAAAATCCTTTAGAAGATCGAACGGGCAATTTTCTGTGCTTAAATACCAGAGTCAAAACTGTAAATCTCCGAGATAGCTTGAAAGCATTTCTTGAATTGAATTGGTTATTCTATGTTCGGAGGTTTGCTCTGTGTATATATATATATATATATATATATATTGTTTTTTCATTGAGTTTATAAAATCATTTTATTTCTTGATAAAAATTCATTTTTGAGCAAACGCAGTAATTTTTTGGTTTTACTAATTACGAACCCGAACATTTATTTATTCCGAGTTTATTTGTTGGAGTATGTGATTTTAAAAGGAAATTAAATACAAAATTGATATTTTGACATTCGAAGTTTACTTGTGCGTGGAGTTATTTAGTCCCAAAACCGCGAACCCGAAGTAGTGGGGCCCAAAGTTTGTACGCAATTCGCAATTCGGCGATTGAAGTTGTGCATTGTTTTGTATCAAGGGTTTGCAAACCCCAAAACCCGAAAACTACCGGGCCCACATTCCATTCGCATTTTGGCGATTCTGGAGTTGTGTGTGTTGTTGTTTGACATTTGTAATCATCGAATCCCGAACCTCGATTGACCTCCATTTTCCACAATCTTAGGGCTCCGATCAACTCTTTCCTAAGATCTCCACTCATACCATTTCCACTATTTCCATGTATAGGAAGTCGTGCATGGAAATGCTCCGTAAGAAAGAATCCAACACGGATCAACATGGAGGCCTTGATCGAGAGCGTGAGAATTGTAGCTAAATGTGGCAGTATAGCCGGTGGAGGGCCTGATCAAGAAGGATTCAAGTATAGCTCCTCCAAATCGTCAAAAGCATTCCATGGATTTTTTTTTATTTTTTTTTAAAGTGTGCCTGTTTAGATTCAAGTAGAAGATTTTAGAATAATTGGTGCCTGCTTTTTTAAAAGTGTGCCTGGTTTTTTTTTTTGTTTTTTTTTTTAAGTGTGTCTATTTTTTTTTTAAAGTCTGCCTTTTTCTTAAAAGTTTTCCTATTTAGATTCAAGTAGAATATTTCAGAATAATTGGTCTGCCTGTTTAGATTAATATGTAACCACATAAATAATGGTCTCTCATTAGCTGCAAGGACCTATAGGGTTACTCTAAGCACCTATCGACGTTCATCACAATTGTTGCAAAAGTAATTGATTCCAGAAACTTAATTTCATTTAACCTCATTCTTTATCCTAATCCGAATAGTTTGTTCAGCATGATGGCTCTTCGTTTTACCATAAATATTTCCCAAGTAGACGATCAACGTAGAAGCAAAAAGGCATCGAAGCCATATCATACTACCATCAAAGGGAAGGTTAGGTTGAGTACCTAATCCATATGGTTATGAAAGAGGTCTCTTAGTTGAACTCCATTTTTTATTGACATTTTCTGGATTTTGATAACTGAATTCAAATCTATAAGACATAGTTTAACAAAACAATTCACACTACTCCAAACCATCTTCCATTTTCCAAAACTTTTTATGGTCTTTTAAATGGTTAAAAACAATTATGAATAAACATTTAAAACGTCAAATTGATCAATTTTGAAATAGTCGACTCCGGAAGAGTAGTTGAGTTGCTACAATTAAATAGACAAATCAAAGCATAGGAAGATAGGCAGAGATGATCTCCTTAATATATGGCAGTTACATATGCAAACATGCAGTTACATATGAAATATATGGCACTTACATATGCAAAGGGATTAGTAGAGATATTTTTAAGCTCCAATGGGGAAAGGTGGGCTTAGTAGAGAAATTTTTAAGATCCAATGGGGAAAAGGCTCTTCTTTGAACGACCTCTTAAAGTTTAAGGATTTGAGGACATTGCTTTACTGCTTTCTTCGAAGGAGAAGGTTTAAAATCTTTTAGGTCGAAGTTGTTACATTCCTTATAACATCATCATGAAGACAAAGTGCTAGATAAAATGCCAATACCTTTTAAAAGTTACTGGTGAAATCAGAAAGTGTAGTAATAAAGAATGTTGAATCTCAAAAGAACACACTTAAATTATCAATCAGAGTTTCATAGTGTTGTGAAGTGTTATGCAAAATTTAACTAACTTTTGAAGGTAAAAGAAATATGGAATTGATTATGTGTTACTTTCATTTAAGGAATGAAATGTTATATGTATATATTTTTTTTTCTATGACAAGGTTGTAGTGTTTTATAGACAAATTAATCTACCCATAAAATGCATTCAACTCATTGATTTGTGCTACAAACCTGTATAACTTTTGGATATTGGAACTATGTTGTTGAAATATGATACATAAAAGAAACTAACTACTAAAGACAAAATTCAATTACTTAGAAATAACATTAATATATATGCATCGAAGCCAACCACACATTCATGGTATGTTGGTGAAAGGATAATCACAATAACATAAACATTTGAGCTACAAAATTAAAGAAAACTACAATAAACTACAAACGTGAATGCAAAAACACATACAATGGTGAATTCATGAGCAGACTCTTCAAGCAGGCTTGGTTGAAGATGGATGGTAAATGTCGTCTTAAAGAAATTATAACATTTTAGAAGAATAATCGTTTTTATTTCATCAACAAAATCCAAAATTAAAAACTCAAATATGTAGCTCTCTAACCATGGCTATATGCAAATTTAAAACCTACTACTATTTACCTTAACCTGAGCTACCAATGAGCATATTTAAAACTAAAAATACTTGGATTTCTCATCATTTCTAAGGAAATCCAAGCACTATACTAACAATTTTTCCCCCGTAATTACTAACTTCCTCCTCCTAAGTTATGGTGGCTTGTTGATGAATGACATTATAGGGTACATTGTCCCCCTTCAATGCTAGAACATATGGTTTGCTGGAGAGTTCGTAGAGCCACTATTCCTCGTTATCTACTCCCTTAATGGGTTATTTTAGAATGCATGACCATTTCCCATATTCTCAGTATGGAGAGTTGTGGAATATGCACTTTTGTATACCATTTTGTTTTCATGTTTGGGCTGCATGAACAAGTAAAGCCTAAATGCCCTAATTTTCTACTAGTTGATTTATTGTCTCTCTTTTTGAATTGACGAGTTTGTATGAGTTACAAAATAGATGGATTTTGTCGCTCACTTGAACTTACTAATTTATTTAACTAGCATAGATGTTAGTGGTGGGAACAAAATTCCAAGGAAAATAATTAAAACAACCTTTCTATATTGGCGGTGATCAAGAATATGGAAAACAAAAAATCAGCAATAAACACATCATTACCCCCTATGTCGTGTGGATAGAATCATCCTTGAGCATCCCACACCACCCGAGGAGTCTAGTCATTGAGAAAAACTAGAATTACCTTGCGTACTGGGCTTGACCAACAACATAATTCGCCTGGTCCTCATGTGTTGACAAACCCAAGGAAGGATTATTTATATGTGTGGAAGTTTGAATGTTGATTTCACCATAGGTAGTATTACACCATCGACACTTGTACATGCCTTCCCCCAATCCAAGCATACTCAAAGAACCAACTTCCCAATGTGAAATCGTGCTATCATCCATCTAGGCTGACTCGTGATAGTCACCGAAGATCATGCCCCTTCTCGTAAGGCATCATCATACCTCCAATGCACATATCATCGATGTCGCATTTCCATGGGTGATACACAATCTACCACATTTCCAATACGCTCCATCCTCCACCGAGAATCCTAACATAGGGTCTCACCAATTAGTCGCCCATCCTACTTGAAAAGATATCCTCCTTGGTCCTCTCAGCCTACATGCCAGTACACCATCTTGAATGTCTCATGGACATCACCCATGAGTCGACCACCAAGGCTACCAAATATAGTGACTCGTCGTGCAACTTTCCAAGCATACCCGACACACCCTCTCTCAACTCATCGTGCATCTTTCCAATGCATCCTCCACCGTACCAAACCAATCACAACCTTATCCATCTGATCGACGACTCAAATCTTCACGCCCATTGTGATAGCGCACGTCGTTCTTGAGTGTTGGAGGCATTACATTCTACCCCAGTTGAAATCGTTGATGTCCTCGTCAACATGGCCCCATCAGCTTAATCGATGAAAGCGTTATTAGCGGGGGTGAAGAGATAATTTCACAATGTCCATTATAATGATGCTTTATTACCATTTATCGTTGCGACAATGGAAAATTAAACCATGAGCGAAATTTAGCCCCTAAAATCATCCCTGAGGTCCCTAGTCATGAACATGAAAGAAAAATCAAGCATATTCATATAACAACTCATAAAATGAAACCTAAATTAACTATTATAATGGAAAAAAAAATCAGTTCCTTGGAGAGGTAAATGGCTATACATGATGAAGAAGATGGGCTAAATCTAGAGCCCATCACTTATGCATTGCCAAGGTAACACTACAATCCAAATTATTTCCTAAGAATATCAACATCCATTGATTAGGATGGATTCCTCCTTGATCTATATTTCACAATTACTATTTCAATAGTCTCTTAGATATCTATCCCCAAAGTGATGGTTTTCTTACAAATGGGTTTTTTCAAATATGTAAAAGTGAGGTACCACTAAAGGAATTGAAGAATTTTTTTTTTTCATTTCATCAAATATGTGGTGAATTTTCTAGCTCGGTGGTATAGTTCAAATGGTTGAGTTCTTTTAATTTCATGTAGGAGTTTTTGATCTATGAGAAAAGATTTATACGCATAGAAAAGATTTTCATTTACCCGACATTGCTTCGCTGCCAGCAGTCCTGTTCAGTACCCCGGCGAAGTTGTCTTGGTGCCATGCTTGCATTGCCCCGCTGCCAGTGGACCTGTTCAGTATCCCGGCGGGTTTGCAAACACTTCCCACAGCTCTTATTAATATCTTTTTATTTTTTTTTTTTTTTATATATAGATGACCGAGCGGGGTGACGCTGAAAAATCTTGATATTTTCTCATATTTTCAGACCTCATCAGCGTTTTTTCATACTGTCCTTGATTCAGCTCCAACAATTTTTTATCTCTAAAACAACTTACTTTGACAGGGAGACATCCTTTTGAGTCATTCCTTTACGGAAAAGGGACAGCGTAAAAAGATAAATATAATCATGACGAACTTCACTCAGAGATTGAAATTAGTAAACTTCTTTCAAACAAAATTTTCCAACATCATTTTTAAACATATCACTGATGTTCGTACAACTTTTCAGAAGTTATTTCAGCGA
>JZKD02S1732427.1:610772-648078 GCA_000966675.3 Picea glauca
TACTTAGAAATAAGATTAATATCTATGCATCGAAGCCAACCACACATTCATGGTATGTTGGTGAAAGGATAATCACAATAACATAAACATTGGAGCTTCAAAATTAAAGAAAACTCCAATAAAATAAAAACGTGAATGAAAAGACACATACAGTGGTGCATTCATGAGTAGCCTCTTCAAGTAGGCTTGGTTGAAGAGGGATGGTAAATCTCGTCTTAAATAAATTATAACATTTTAGAAGAATAACCGTTTTTATTCCATCAACAAAATCCAAAATTACAAACTCAAATATGTAACTCTCTAACCATGGCTATATGCAAATTTAAAACCTACTACTATTTACCTTAACCCGAGCTACCAATGAGCATATTTAAAACCAAAAATACTTGGATTTCTCATAATTTCTAAGGAAATCCAAGCACCATACTACATATTTTTCCCCTGTAATTACTAACTTGCTCCTCCTAAGTTATGGTCGCTTGTTGATGAATGACATTATAGGGTACATAGTCCCCCTTCAATGCTGGAACATGTGGCTTGTTGGAGATTTCGTAGAGCCATTATTCCTCCTGATCTAGTCCCTTAATGGGTTCTTTTAGAGTGCATGACCATTTCCCATCTTCTTAGTATGGAGAGTTGTGGAATATGCACTTTTGTATCCCATTTTGTTTTCATGTTTCGGCTGGATGAGCAAGTCAAGCCTACATGCCCTAATTTTCTACTAGTTGATTTGTTGTCTCTCTTTTTGAATTGACGAGTGTGTATGAGTTACAAAATAGATGGATTTTGTTTCTCGCTTGACCTTACTAATTTATTTAACTAGGATAGATGTTAGTGGTGGGAACCTAATTCCAAGGAAAATAATTAGAACAACCTTTCTATATTGGCAGGGATCAAGGATATGGAAATACAAAAATCAACAATAAATGCATCATTACCCCATATGTCATGCGGATAGACTCATCCTTGGGCATCCCATACCACCCGAGGAGTCTAGTCATTGAGCAACACTAGCATTACCTCGCGTATTGGGCTTGACCAACAATAGAATTTGCCTGGTCGTCATGTCCTAACAAACCCAAGGAAGGATTATTTATATGTGCGGAAGTTTGAATGCTCATTTCATCATAGGTAGTATTACACCATCGACACCTGTAAACACCTTCCCCCAATCCAAGCATACTCAAAGAACCAACTTCCCAATGTGAAATCGTGCTATCATCCATCTAGGTTGACTTGTGATAGACACCGAAGATCATGCCCCTTCTCGTAAGGCATCATCATACCTCCAATGCACATAGCATCGATGTCACATTTCCATGGGTGATACACAATCTACCACATTGCCAATACGCTCCATCCTCCACCGAGAATCCTAACATAGGGTCTCACGAGTTGGTCTCCCATCCTACTTGACAAGATGTCCTCCTTGGTCCTCCCAGCTTACATGCGAGTACACCGTCCTCAATTTCTCATGGACATCACCCACGAGTCGACCGCCAAGGCTACCAAATGTAGCGACTCGTCGCGCAACTTTCCAAACATACCCGATGCACCCTCTTTCAAATCATCATGCATCTTGCCAATGCATCCTCCATTGTACTAAACCGAGCACACCCTTATTCTACTCGTCGACAAGTCACCTCTTCGTGCCCATCGTGATAGGGCACACTATGCTTGAGTGCTGGAGGTATACATTATTGATTCTTCTGGTTCATTTTTCTTTACGCTGAAATGTAAACATCATTCAGTAGACTTTGTTCGTCGGTTTAATATTTGATCGAGGTACCTTATCCATTTTAACCACAGTTCATTCAAACAAATATTAAGCCACAGTGTCATTTCTACATCCATGGTTAGTAATACTAAAGTAATTCTCGGATTATGCAGTATTTCATATTACACTGTCCTAAGATAATTCTCATATTATGGTAACCTCAAAATTAAGATAATTCTCATATTATGGTAACCTCAAAATGAAAGCTCAAACCCTGTTTTAAAAAACACAAATATATTTAAAAAGAAACACATAAATTTTTATTTTCTTAAAATATTTTTACAATATTTAAGGTAGAAAGCATTACATCTCTTTGTAATAGGAACAATTAATGTTCTTCTAACTTTAAATTCTAATCTTATGGCTATTTATTGAAGATGCTAGCATATTCTTAGTAATCCTCAAAAATAAAAAATCAATAAATTAAATGCATTTATGAAAACACCCTTAAACCTATTTGTAATCCTCAAAAATAAAAAATCAATAAGTTAAATGCATTTATGAAAACACCCTTAAACCTATTTACTTTTTTACATTTACCAAATCACATTATAAAATTAATAAAATTAATGTAATCTGATGTTTAAACCAGAATCAATAACACGACACCTGAGACATAAAATGTGGTTGATCGATGACTGGGACGTCGTCCGTCCGTCCTTCCGCTCCACTGTCTTTTTACGCATGATCATGGATGATCATGCAGCTCTGCCTGCATCGTCATGTCGCCTGTCATCCTGTGGGGGCTCCGATCAGCTCCTTCCTAAGATCTCCACTCACACTATTTCCACCGTTTCCAAGTACAGGAAGTCGTGCATGGAAATGTTCCGATTTAATAAAAGGCTCTACGATTGTTGCAGAAGTAATTGATTCCGGAAACTTAATTTCATTTAACCTGATTCTTTATCCTAATCCGAATAGTTTGTTCAGCATGATGGCTCTTCTTTTTACCATAAATATTTCCCAGGGAGACGATCAACGTAGAAGGAAAAAGGCATCGAATCCATATCATACTACCATCAAAGGGAAGGTTGAGTACCTGATCCATACGGTTATGAAAGAGGTCTCTTAGTTGAACTCCATTTTTTATTGACATTTTTTGGATTTTGATAACCGAATTCAAATCTATAAGCCATAGTTTATCAAAGCAATTCACACTACTCCAAACCATCTTCCATTTTCCAAAACTTTTTATGGTCTTTTAAATGGTTAAAAACAATTACGAATAAACATTTAAAACGTCAAATTGATCAATTTTGAAATAATCGACTCCAGAAGAGTAGCTGAGTTGCTACTATTAAATAGGCAAATTAAAGCATAGGAAGATAGGAAGATAGACAAAGATGATCTCATTAATATATGGCAGTTACATATACAAAACATGCAGTTACATATGCAATATATGACGCTTACATATGCAAAGGGCATTCATGAGTAGCCTCTTCAAGTAGGCTTGGTTGAAGAGGGATGGTAAATCTCATCTTAAATAAATTATAACATTTTAGAAGAATAATGGTTTTTATTTCATCAACAAAATCCAAAATTACAAACTCAAATATGTAGCTCTCTAACCATGGCTATATGCAAATTTAAAACCTACTACTATTTACCTTAACCTGAGATACCAGTGAGCATATTTAAAACTAAAAATACTTGGATTTCTCATAATTTCTAAGGAAATCCAAGAACTATACTAAATATTTTCCCCCTGTAATTATTAACTTGCTCCTCCTAAGTTATGGTCACTTGTTGATGAATGACAATATAGGGTACATAGTCCCGCTTCAATGCTAGAACATATGGCTTGTTGGAGATTTCGTAGAGCCATTATTCCTCGTGATCTAGTCCCTTAATGGGTTCTTTTAGAGTGCATGACTATTTCCCATCTTCTTAGTATGGAGAGTCGTGGAATATGCACTTTTGTATCCCATTTTGTTTTCATGTTTGGGCTGCATGAGCAAGTCAAGCCTACATGCTCTAATTTTCTACAAGTTGATTTGTTGTCTCTCTTTTTGAATTGACGAGTGTGTATGAGTTACAAAATAGATGGATTTTGTTGCTCACTTGACCTTACTAATTTATTTAACTAGGATAGATGTTAGTGGTGGGAACCGAATTCCAAGGAAAATAATTAAAAAAACCTTTCTATATTGGCGGGGATCCAGGATATGGAAATACAAAAATCAGCAATAAACGCATAATTACCCCCTATGTCATGCGGATAGACTCGTCCTTGAGCATCCCATACCACCCGAGGAGTCTAGTCATTGAGCAACACTAGCATTACCTCGCGTATTGGGCTTGACCAACAATAGAGGGCTTGACCAACAATAGAATTTGCCTGGTCGTCATGTCCTAACAAACCCAAGGAAGGATTGTTTATATGTGCGGAAGTTTGAATGCTCATTTCATCATAGGTAGTATTACACCATCGACACCTGTAAACACCTTCCCCCAATCCAAGCATACTCAAAGAACCAACTTCCCAATGTGCAATCGTGCTATCATCCATCTAGGTTGACTCGTGATAGACACCGAAGATCATGCCCCTTCTCGTAAGGCATCATTATACCTCCAATGCACATAGCATCGATGTCACATTTCCATGGGTGATACACAATCTACCACATTGCCAATACGCTCCATCCTCCACTGAGAATCCTAACATGGGGTCTCACGAGTTGGTCTCCCATCCTACTTGACAAGATGTCCTCCTTGGTCCTCCCAGCTTACATTCGAGTACACCTTCCTCAATTCCTCATGGACATCACCCACGAGTCGATTGCCAAGGCTACCAAATGTAGGGACTTGTCACGCAACTTTCCAAACATACCGGATGCACCCTCTTTCAAATCATCATGCGTCGTGCGAATGCATCCTCCATTGTACTAAACTGAGCACACCCTTATTCAACTCGTCGACAAGTCACCTCTTCGTTCCCATCGTGATATGGCACACTGTTCTTGAGTGCTGGAGGTATTACATTCTCCCCCACTTGAAATTGTTGATGTCCTCGTCAACATGGCCCCATCAGCTTAATCGATGAAAGGGGTATTAGTGAGGGTGAAGAGAACATTTCACAATGTACATTAGAATGATGCTCTAATACCATTTGTCATTGCGACAGTGGTGAAGAGCTCTCCAACCATTCATCAAAATCAACAATGAACAAGCTCTCATACCATCTTTCACAGGGATAGACTCGTTGCCCTTGAGTGTCCTATACCTTCCAAGGATTCTATTTGTCGAGCGACACCAGTATGACCTCCCATCATGGGATTGAAAAATAACCTTCTTGTATCATCCGAAATACGCCTCACCGTCAAGTCGTGGCGAGCCCAAGCGAGGAATATTTATATGTTCAGAATTTCAAATGCTTGTTTGAGCATAGGCTATGCTACACCATCGCCACCCAACCATTGAAAACTACACGTGCCTTCCACCAAACCAAGCATACCTTCACAACTGACTTCCCAACATGCAATTGTGTTATCATACATCTAAGTTGACTTGTGAAAATCACTGTAGATAATGTCGCTTCTCGTAAGGAATTCACATACCTTCAATCCACATACCATCAATGTATCCTTTCCATGGGAAATACACAATCTACCACATTCCCAAGTTGAGACATCCTCCATCGAGAAGCCTAATATAGTATCTCAAAGGTTGGTCCCCTGTCCTACTCGACAATGCGCCCTCCTTGGTCCTCCCACCCTACATGTTGGTACATTGTCCTGACCATCTCACATAAATCACCATCTCATAGACATCGCCCATGAGTCATCCACCAAGGCTACAAAAGATAAGGCCTCCTCATGCAACTTTCCAATCATGTTCGATGCACCCTCTCTCAGAATCACCATGCATCTTGCCAAGTATGCCCAACATGCCCTCCATCACACCAAATTGAGTGTGCCCTTATCCAACTCATCGATCGGTCATATATCCACACCCGTCGTGATAGCGTGCGTCATTCTTGAGCGTTGGACCATTGGAGGCATTACACCCTAGTCAGGGATGATTTTAAGTATGGAAATTTATTTTAAAATGTACAAAACTTGGTGAATCTTACTAGTCTTTCATATGCCAACTATAAATGTTTGACGATATTTTTGTAAAAATATTCAAATTTCTAAGGATTTTATATAGTTTTTATAAAATTTTGGTGTTTTTTAAGGTAAAATAACTCTATCCTATAGAATTTGGCCGAATCATTTTTAAAATAGCGAATCTCTTTTTTTGAAAAACCGTTTAAAATTAAACCATAAACAAAATTTAGCCCCTAAAATCATCCCTGAGGTCCCTATTCATGAACATGAAAGAAAAGTCAAGCATATTCATATAACAACTCATAAAATGAAACTTAAATTAACTATTATAATGGAAAAAAAATCAGTTTCTTGGAGACATAAATGGCTATACATGATGAACAAGATGGGCCAAATCTAGAGCCTATCACTTATGCATTGTCGGGGTACCACTACAATCAAAATTATTTCCTAATAATATCAACATCCAGTGATTAGGATGGATTCCTCCTTGATATATATTTTCATAATTACTATCTCAATAGTCTCCTAGATATCTACCTCCAAAGTGATGGTTTTCTCACAAATTGTTTTTTTCAAATATGTGAAAGTCAAGTACCACTAAAGGAATTGAAGAATTTCTTTTTTAAATTTCATCAAATATGTGGTGAATTTTTTTAGCTCGGTGGTATAGTTCAAACGGTTGAGTTATTTTAATTTCATGTACGAGTTTTTGATCTAGGTGGATATCGGTGGCCACCCACCTACTCAAACTGGCTCACATGCAGTTTTCATTTTGGTAGTTATTTTCTTAGATTTTCGGGTCGTGTACTTTTGGGGTCGTTTTGAGGCCCTAAACAATGTTTTTTGGGCTTGCCAGAGTCACACTGTAAATGAAGTCAAAGTGTGATGTTAAAATGTGTAGTCCTCGGATAGACGTTTCCAAGAAGATATTGTGCGCCTAAAATGGAGATCATATGCAAAAGTTACAACCCCAGGAAGTTGACGTACTGACTTACCTCAACAGGCCGCACATGGATTTTGGCACTTTATCTCCTAGGGTTAGGTTTTTGGATGAATAGGGTTTTGGAATTCATGTTTGATGTAAAACATCCTTTGGATCCTCATTGTACTCATCTTCTTATGAATGAGCACAACCATCACATATCTTCTCAGAGATAAGCTGCCACCATTCTATCAAGCTTATTTCGGTCTACATTTTATAGTTTCAACGTATTTATTTATTGAAGAGAAGCCAAGTTTTATTGTATCTCTGTTATTGTTCATTGTATCTTTGTGTTAATAACACAGATCTGTATTCATTTCATTCTTCTCATAAAATCTGGTTGAGTGGTATCAAAGCGGTCTACATGGTATCATTCTTAGTGAATGTCCGTGATGAATTCAGGGTATAAAGATTTGGGTCTCGAGCTTGTTTATCTTGAGGAAAAAATCTCTCGCACACCCAAGTGACATTCCATGGCAGGAGAAAACAAAGACGACAAGACAAGAGATCATTTCAAGTTTTTTCTCGAGGAATCCCTCGTGCAATAGAGGAATGAGATGATGATAGTCTTGCTCAAATCCTTCGATGACTGCCAACATGCGACGCATATTCCTCGAGTAGAGGTGTTCCCCCCTTCAAGGTACAAATCAACTTTGATATTCCCATATTTTAAGGTCAGATAGATGAATATGTTGTAGAAGAATGGTTGAATATGCTATAAGGGTATTTTTTATGTCCATAAATTTTCTAATAGACAAAATATTACATTTGTGCTCCTAAAATTCTTCCCCGATGTCAAATATTGGTGGGATAATTTTTGCGAGGAAAAGGCAACAGAGGAACCCTCATTATTTACAGTTTCACCGACCCGGGAGTCCTTCAGGGATGTTATTAAGGAAGAATACTACCATGTTGGAGGTTATGATGACATGTATATAAGATGGACCAGACCATAGTAGGAAAGGGACTGGAAACAATGTCATAGTTCACAAGTATCTTCCATACCTTGTGCACCAAGTTGTGTATCAAATATTATGAGAAATATGTTTTTCTCAAGTACTTTTGAGGTATTCATAGATACATCTAGACATAAATGTAATTTTTGTACATCTCGTCATTGGGCGCCGCCCATTGATATACTGTCAAGATCCATCTGAAGCTTAAAAAAAAGAAATGAGAGTTTGGGCCTGGGAACCCCTCACAGTAGAAGAAGGTCAAGGGAAGCCCCAACCCACAAAATAAAAGGCATAACAGAGATGGACATCCTCAGGACAACCAGTCGAAACCGCAAACAAAGAAGGACAATGGAAAGACGAAGATAGACAATGAGAAGTGGTGCGACTGCCATAGGAGACCCTAGAATAACATTGTTGATTATCGTTTAAAGAATTCATTGGTGGATGAAGTGAAATCAATCAATCAAATTCGTGTTCCAACTCCAATTCGTAACCAGAAGAGGTGAGACAGATTATTGATTTGGAAACTAGTGCCACATCTTCTACCACCAAGATTTGGCCCGGTGAACTTGATGAGCCAGAGGAAGGAGAGAACGTCTTTCATTCAAATATGTGAGCAAAGGGTACTACGCTGCACTTCATTGTTGATATCGGTAGCCATAAGAACCTCATCTCAACAGAGGTCGTCAAGCGGTTGGCCCTGCTAACAACGCCACACCCACTACCATACACCATCAGATGGTTCCACCAAGGAATTGATCTTCACGTCGGCCAATAGTCTCACTTGTCCTATGGAATCAAGCCCTTCAAAGATGAGGTAGTGTTTGATGTTTCTCAATCATTAGATCCAAGGAGATCAAGCATTAGATCCAATAACTGCTCCAAAAGGGGCACATTCAACCTAACTCATCACCTTCCAATCGTTCTTGTGGAGAACAAAGACGAGACCTAGCGACTATGCATTAATTACTAGGCTGTAAATAAAATCATAGTAAGGAACCGATACCCGATTCCTTGAATCGAGAATCTCCTTGACTAACTAAATGGGGCCAAATACTTTAGTGATATTGATCTGAAGTATGACTACCGTCAGGTCCCAATAGAGTAGAAAGATGTATGGGAAGTTTCATTTAAGTCCAAAGAAGGTCTTTTAGAATGGTTTGTTATGCCCATTGGTTTGAAAAATTCCCCAAAAAATTTCATGAGCATGATGTATGATATCTTGCGGCCTCTAACCAATTATTTTGTGGTGTTTTATCTAGATGAAATCCTCATCTACAACAAGAATTCGGCGAAACACTTGCAACATATTTAGCAGGTTCTGCACACTTTGTGACAACACAAGCTATATGAAAATTTGAAAAAAGGTTCCTTCAACATGGACATGGTCCAGTACTTAGGCTACATTGTTGATTAGAATGGGGTGTATTTGGATCCAGCCAAGATCTAGGTCATTCATGACTAGCCATCCCCAACCACACTTAGTAAGCTTCAAAGATTTTTAGGCATTGCCAATTTCTATCGCAGGTTCGTGTTGGGATTCTCCCATATTGCATGGGCCCTCAACCCAGTAACCAATGGTGGTCGTAAGGAATATTTCATGTGGGGCCTATCACAATATAAAGAATTTGATGATTTGAAGCAACGCTTATGCTCAACCAAAATGCTCTAACTAATCGACCTGCAACAACCCTTTGAGATAGAGATATATGCTTTAGACTATGTTGTGGGCACATTTCTCTCTTAGAAAGAAGACCCCATGGACTATCATAGTGAGATAGTATCAGATTTCATCCATAAGTACCCTACTTATGACAAACAAATGTACTCCATTATGCAATCTTGCCGCGAGTGGAGGTAATACATTATTGGGAAGGAGAAAATCATCCACACCGATCATAAGTTGTTGCAATTCACGCAGACATAAGGGAAATTGCAGAATGACCTCCATAATAAGTGGTACACATACTTGCAGCAGTTCCATATCAACATCAAGTATAACATAGGAGGCATAAACTGTGTCGTTGATTTCCTTAACAACCCTCCAGTATAAACACTCACTATGGTGTTAAAATTTTGCGGCCACAAGACCTTCGCATGGCCCCAACTCTATGAGAGAGATCCTGACCTCACCGACACGTACCATATGCTAGGCATACACAAAGTTGTTACTGATTTCCATGTTCATGATGGGTTGTTGTGACATCTGGGCCATCTATGCGTTCCATCAAATGAGCAAGCGAAGATGATTTGGGAATCGCACTACAGTCGGGTGGTAGGAAACTTCGGCATAGAAAATATTGTGGAAGTGTTGCAACAACATATTTATTGGCCGAAATTTCGAGAGGATGTCAACAAGCATATCAAGTCCTTCACTTCCTGCACCATTTCCAAACTGGATATGAAGAAACAAGGCAAGCACACCCCTCGGGGAAATGACTGTGTTATTTTGGTGGTTGATTTTTTTTCTAAAATGGCAATTATTTCCGCCTACAAGAAGAGCATCATAGCAGGGGCCACTCCAAAGATCTTCTTCGAACAACTGTGGGTACATTTTGGGATACCAAAGACCATCATCTAAGATCAGGATAGTCGGTTCCTTATCACATCCTGGTCGAGCCTGTGGTCACCGCTGGACACCGAGCTCACAAAATCCACTTCCTTCCACCCCTAGAGGGATGGCCAAACCAAGGTCATCAACTCGATGATCGTGCATACCCTACACATGTACAATTCCAATCATCCCTGGACATGGAATGAGAGTCTTCCCTATGTTCAACAAAATTACAACAGAGCCATACATAGCTCAACTGACCATAGCCCCTTTCAGGTGGGGTTGGGATTTCAACCATTGGGTCCCATAGATGTTGCACTAGCCCTTGCAGCCACCCAGGAAGAATCATCCCATGCTCAAACTGAAGCAGAAAAATATACCTAGTTCGTTGAGAAGATCTAGGGAATTCGCAAACAGGTTCAATATATTTTACAGAAGTCCAATGCCAAGTACAAGCAAAGCCATGATCAACACCGGGTTCCACACAAGTTTTAGGTGGGAGATAAAGTTTGGTAGAACTTTCAGAAAGAATGCCTTATGGGGCCCCACAATAAGCTTCGGCCAATGTGCTATGGACCTTACACCATCACCAAGGCCATGGGAGAAAATTATTTTTAGCTCAGCACTACCCCCTTCCTTGGCTTGCACCCATTATTTACTGCATACCTCCTTTGGCCATATTTTCCACCATTATTGGACACCTTGGAGATAGTAAAACAATTGACACTAAGAGAGCTCAACCTTGACTACATGGACCATGCATCCACTAATCATATCATGGAAACACATATCAAGGGAACTCTTCAACAAAAGATCCAGCTTTATCGGGTTATCAAAGCAAGGCAACTCCTACACCAAGGAAAGTGGCTCACCCGGGGCCAAATTGAGCATAAAGGTCCTCTTCTGATGGGGTACTCAACGCAACAGGGACCATTTCTTCCTAAGGTATAGGATTTATCCAGGTGGATATCAATGGTCACCCACCTATTCCAGCTGGATCACATGCAGTTTTCATTTTAGCAGTTATTTTAGTAGCTTTTTCAGTTCATGAACTTCCTGGGCCATTTTGAGGCCCTAATCAACTTTTTTGTTCTTTCCACAGTCACACTATAGACAAAGTTAGAGTGTGATGGAGTAATGTGTATTCCTCGGATATAACTTTCCAATGGGCTATCATGCGCTTAAAACAAAGATCATATGGAAAAGTTACGACCAGGGGAAGTTGATGTACCAACTTACCCCAAGGGGGCCCACATTACTTTTAGCGGTTCGTCTCCTAGGGTTAGGTTTTTGTATGTATAGGGTTTTGGAAATCATATTTGATGTAAAAAGAACTTTTTATCCTCATTGTACTCATCTTCTTGTGAATGAGCGTAGTCGTCACATCTCTTCTGAAGGATAAGCTGCACCTTTCTAGCAAGCTAATTTCAATACGGAATTTACAGTTTTAACATATTTATTTATTGAATAGAAGCCAAGTTTTATTGTATCTCTGTTATTGTTCATTGTATCTTTGTGTTAATAATATATATCTGTATTCATCTCATTCTTCTCATAAAATCCAGATCAGGTTTCGAGGTTGGTAGCCCAGGCTAGCATCCTCTATTGCACGTCTCACTCAATTTCCTTACACATGTTCTTGATATTTTTGGATGAGGCATTCCTTGGAGAAAAAATATCATGGATTTTCTATTAGATATCAAACCATAGAAAAAATGGAACCATGGAAAAAAAGTAGACAAAATTGAAGGCAATTCCCAACTACCCAAGGAGTACAAACTAAAAACCTCTTGTAATTTGCCACAAATATCTATTTTCCTTGCAACCACATCCATTTTGGGTAGTGGTCTACATCCTAAATTATTGTAGAATAGGTAGAACATGTAATTAAAAGTCTTCAATGGAATGTGATGTAGAAACCTTTCAAGGGTTTTAGCTTCTCCTTCTTTCCGTGTGAAATTGTTGTTTCTGATTTCAACCAGAAAGTCAAGCTTTAACAGAGAATTGGTTGCCTTACCTTGTGAGGCACTCTGATTGAGTGGTTGGATTCATATCTCCCCTATTTCTAGAATATTTTTTATTTAATATATTTTTTGATCGGATTTAAAAAAAAAGAGTGGAATGTGTTCTACATGGTTGTATTATACATACTACACATATTCTACTATTACATTATAATATTACAGTAGGAAATTTGCATGGGTACTTGAAAGTGTTGAATAAATGCCAAATAATATTAAGCCTCCATTGATAATGATAAACTCATCATCCATTATCATTAAGTTCAACCCATTTGAAAAATAAAACATAATATATAAGCTTCACAATCATATAAAATAAAATTTCATATATCTATATTATATATAGATAGATAGATAGATATATAATCCTTCATTTAACATAATTATGTCTATATAATTAACAGTTGAATCCATCTTAAATCAATAATGAAATATGTGAACTCTTTCAACATAATTATTTAACATAAACTAATAGTCTAATAAGTTCAATTAAGAAATCAAAATGGTTTATCCATGAGAAACCTTTCTAATTCTTTAAAAAACTTAGGATGTAATTATTTCATTATTTTTTTGTAAAACATTTGATATGTTATTAATATATATAGGAAATCTCCATTTTACCATAAAAGAGTTGTAAGGAAATTATTATGAACTATAACCAATAAACACTAAAGTTAGCTAGTTAGGAAATCAAAATTTAAAGACTTATAGAGTGCCGCACTATCTAAAGAAAAAGAAATGTACGCAAGAAGCTCTAGAACACTCTAAAATGTCACGATGATATGGGAACCAAACACATGTAAAGAGGAGCATATTTGTCCTTGAGTTTTTCTTCTAGGGTGAGGATGTGCCACTATAGTCTCCCATATCTTGGAGCCCTCCTTGGATTCTTTAGGGAACTAGTTTTGAGTTGACCAATGGAATTCTAAGAAACTTGTCAAACTAGGGAGGTTTGAGGTCTTTTGTTGGAGGCTAGTGTCGCCCTCTTTTTTCTTAATCTCCTACATTTCAGTATACTTTGTGTTTGTCCTAATACCCATTAGTGGCCAAAGAATGAGAAAATTGGATTGGAGAATTCCCTTTAGGAAGCACCTTACTCATGGTACATGGCACAATAGTCTAATATAACATAAAATCATGTAGGTGAGTTGATTCTATATCCATTATATGTGGGAAAACATTAGAAAACCTTCCATCCAATTAAACATAGTGTTGTGATGTGTGTCGATGAAAAATCATTCATTTCTATTTTTACAAAGATAATATAATATATAAACTATAATCACATACAAAGAAGTGTGGAAAACATTCTTTAAATGAAGAGAATCTTTTAAGAGATTAAATTTTCATGTAATCAAGGTTAGGAGAAATGAATTACACAACTTATATTTCAACTCCCAAGCGATTGAGCATATTTACAATATCAAAATATATGCTTCGATATTTCATCCTTCCTATATGAGGGTAATTTGGGATGTATATAACAAATTATACAGGCACTACCCTATAGGTAAATCTCCATGCAGTAAGGAGAAAACAAAATAATACTTTTAAATCTTAAGACACCATTTCTATATGGATTTTAATTGGTGTAGTTAGGCATTCTCTTGATACTTACTTCTCCCAAATGTCTTAGACTTGGAAACCAAAATGGATTTCTTTGACAATCATTTAACTATCCATACAAAGTCTTGTACTTCATAATTAAATCCCATTCATTCCCTCTCTAATCCCTCCATTAGTTTTGAGGACCCACGATTAAAATCTTGATAAATTAGCTATTTATAATCAATTCCTAACACTTTTCAAGGATAATGCTATCTTGATTTCTAATCTTGATTTTTTTTTAGGGTCTGCAAACTCTTCCAATCTCTAGATTGGGCATCGTAAATCTCTATAATAACTCTCGTTCCTTTTTTCAATATCATCTTAGCTAAAAACACAGTGTCTTCAACTAGTGGTTTATCTTCCTACACAATAATAATTGTGGATTACCAAAGAAAATGGTCTTTGAAGGGGAGCCTATATCTAAGTGAATTACTCTATTGAAACTATTGGAACAACATGTTCATCTCACATCTATATCTTCTGCAAAAATTCAATTCAAGTTTGATCAGATAACTTAAAATTTGTCCCAATTTAGTCAAAGTATTTGTAGGTTAAGGTAGAAAAGATGGACATTTTAATGCATTTAAGGTGATCAAAGTTAACTATGTATTCCTTAATCTATTAGAGTTTGTTACACTTTGGGTTATATAGATGATACTATGGATTTCCCTATCATGGTGACATGGTAGTTTTGTGCACGTTATACCATATATTGAGATATGTTCATCATTTCTTCAGTGCTATAAGAATGGATATTGTTACCATCTCTTCATAGAATTCATTATTATTCACTTCTACAATTCCATCATTCTCCAAAATGGTATGATCATTGTTTCTTTCAGACTTAACTTTTTGTCAATTAAGAAATCAAAATGGTGTATCCATGAGAGACCTTTCTAATTCTTTAGAAAACTTAGGATGCAATCATTTCATTATTTTTTATAAAGTGTTTGATATGTTATTAATATATATAGGAAATCTCCATTTTACCATAAAATAGTTGTAAGGAAATTATTATGAACAATAACCAATAAAAAAAAACATAGCTAGTTAGACAATCAAAATTTACAGAGTTATAGAGTGCCACACTATCGAAAGAAAAATAAATTAATGAAAGAAGGGATAGAACACTATGAAATGTCATGATGATATGGGAACCAAAAAAATGTAAAGAGGAGGATCTATGTCCTTCATATTTGGTTCTGCGTTGAGGATGTGCCACTATAGGCTCCCATATCTTGGAGCCCTCCTTGGATTCTTAAGGGCACTAGTTTTGAGTTGGCCAATGGAATACTAAGAAACTTGTCAAACTAGGGAGGTTTGAGGTATTTTTTTGGAGGCTAGTGTTTCTCTCTTTTTTCGTAATCTCCTACATTTCAGTATACCTTGTGTTTTTCCTAATAACTATTACTGGCCAAAGAATGAGAAAATTGGATTGGAGAATTCCATCCAATTAACTATAGTATTGTGATGTGTGTCGATGAAAACTGATTCATTTCTATTTTTCCAAAGACTTTAATATATCAACTCTAATCAAGTTCCAACAAGTGTGGAAATTAGTCTTTAAACGAAGAGAATCTATTAAGAAACATTTCATATAATCTAGGTTAGGAGAAATGAATGAAAACACTTATAAATTATATCGGCACTACCCTATGGGTAAATGTCCATATAGTAAGGAGAAAACAAAATAATACTTTTAAGGCTTACGACACCACTTCTATATGGATTTTAATGGGTGTAGTTAGGTATTCTCTTGATACTTGCTTCTCCCAAATTTATTAGACTTGGACACCAAAATGGATTTTTTTGACAATCGTTTAAATATGCATACAAAGTATTTTGCTTCATAATTAAATCCCATTCATTCCTTCTCTAGTGCCTCCATTAGGTTTGAGGACCCCGAGGCAAATCTTGATAAATACATTATTCATAATCAATTCCTAACACTTTTCAAGGATAATGTTATCTAGATTGCTAATCTTGATTTTTTTTTTGGGTCTGTCAACTCTTACAATCTCTAGATTGGGCATCGTAAATCTCTCTACTAAGTCTCATTCCTTTTCTCAATATCATCTTAACTGAAAAAATAGAGTCTTAAACTAGTGGTTTATCTTCCTAAACAATAATTGGGGATTACCAAAGACAATGGTCTCTCAAGGGGAGCCTATATCTAAGTGAATTAGTCTATTGGAACTATTGGAACAACATGTTCAACTCACATCCAGATCTTACTTCAAAAACTCAATTCAAGTTCGATCATATAAACTAAAGTTTGTCCCAATTTAGTCAAAGGATTTGTATGTTAAGGTGGAAAAGATGGACGACCACTTTATAATTACTCCAAACAATAATGATTGACGACCACTTTATAATTACTCCACAGAATGTGGAAGAGCATAATCAGATATAAAATAGAAAATAGAACTCTGAGCCATTTTATAACAGTCCATACAATGAGGAAGCGTGTATTACAACGTAGAACTGAGATCCATTTTATAACAGTCCATACAATGACGAAGCGTGTAATCATATTGTGGACACTCCAAAAATAACATTAGAACACAAAAAAATATGAGGTTTGTCATTGAATAAGAATACAAACAATGGCATTAGTTTGCCTGGAAATTTGTTACAGACTAACAATCAATTGTCATTGTCGGGAACTCTTTTTGTATTCGAACAAACACGATGATCAATAATTATCCAACTAATGAAATAAGTGGACAAATATAGTAAGAATGTTCTCTATCTTTAGAGTCGATTGGTATGCATGGTAGTTGTTCTCAACATTGGGGAAGATCCATTAGGGGTGACTCGAGACTCAAAAGAGAATCAGGTCCATTGTTAACCACAAAAACCATTGCGAGCCCCCATTTTATGTGCACGTCCAAGTGGCAGTGCATCAGCCAAGCTCCTGCCATAAATAATCACCATCACCTAAATCAAAACATTTAAAAATAAGGGGCAACGACGAAAGAAAGACGAATGGTGTGAAGTTTCTGCTTACCAGTATTTTCAGCTACGAATTTGATGGCATCCTAGCCATTGACTGGAACGTTCAAAGTGTTGCGCATAGGAGGATCGACCAGGTTGAACTTATGAGGATCTGTTTGTGGATTATAATTACCAAACCATGATCCCACTATGTAAAAGTCATAACCATGGAGATGGATAGGATGGCTCTCCCCCGCAAAGATATTGGTTCCTTGGAGAATTACTTGGACCGTCGTCTTGGAGAAGGTGAGGTAGTGTTTGATGTTTCTCAAGCATTAGATCCAAGGAGATCAATCATTATATCCAAGAACTTCTCCAAAAGGGGTGCATCCAACCTAACTTATCACCTTGTGGAAGCCCAATCGTTCTTTTGCAGAAGAAAGACGAGACCTAGCGACTCTGCATCGATTATTGTGCCCAAAATAAAATCACAGTAAGGAACAGATACACGATTCCTTGAATCGACAAGCTCCTTGACTAACTAAAGGGGGCCAAATACTTTAGTGAGATTGATCTGAAGTACAACTACCGTCAGGTCCCAATAGAGCAGAAAGATGTATGGGAAGTTTCATTTAAGTCCAAAGAAGGTCTTTTTGAATGCTTTGTCATGCCCATTGGTTTGAAAAACTCCCCAACAAATTTCATGAGAATGATGGATGATATCTTGCGACCTTTCACCAATTATTTTGTGGTGTTTTATCTAGATGAAATCCTCATCTACAACAAGAATTTGGCAGAACACTTGGAACATATTTAGCAGGTTCTACACACTATGAGACAACACAAGCTATATGCAAATTTGAAAGAAGGTTCCTTCAACATGGATATGGCCCAGTACCTAGGCTGCATTGTTGATGAGAATGGGGTGTATTTGGATCCAGCCAAGATCCAGGTCATTCGTGACTAGCCATCCCCAACCACACTTAGTAAGATTTAGATATTTTTAGGGGTTGCCAATTTATATCTCAGGTTCATGTTGAGATTCTCCCATATTGCATGGGCCCTCAACCAAGTAACCAATGGTGGTCATAAGGAAAATTTCATGTGGGGCCTATCACAATAGAAAGAATTTGATGATTTGAAGTAGCTCTTATGCTCATCCATAGTGCTCTCATTAATCGACCTGCAACAACCCTTTTATATCGAGATAGATGCTTTAGACTATGTTTTGGGCACATTTCTCTCTTTGCAAGGAGACCATGTGGACTATCATAGTGAGACACTATTAGATTTCATCCATAATTTCCCTACTTACGACAAAAAAATGTACTCCAATATGCAAGTCTGTCGCGAGTCGAGGCAATACATTCTTGGGAAGGAGACAATCATCCACACCGATCATAAGCCAATGCAATTCATGCAGACATAAGGCAGATTGCAGAATGACCTTGATCAGAAGTGGTCCACATACAATTCCATATCAGCATCAAGTATAACATAGGAAGCACAAACCGCGTTGTTGATTTCATTAACCACCCTCTAGTAGCAACACCCACTATGGTGCTAAACTCCTGTGGCCACAGGACCTTCGCATGGACCCTACTCTATGAGAGAGATCCTGACCTCGCCACCACATACCAGATGCTAGATGCAAATAGAGATGTCAGTGATTTCCATATTCATGATAGGTTGTTATGCCATCTGGGCCATCTATGTGTTCCATCAAGCAAGCGAGCAAAGATGATTTGGGAATCGCAGTATAGTCGTGGGGCAGGAAACTTCAACGTAGAAAATAAAGTGGAAGTGTTGCAACAACATTTCTATTGGCCGAAATTTCGAGAGGATGTCAGCAAGTATATCAATTCCTTCACTTCTTGCACCATTTCCAAACTTACTATTAAGAAACAAGGAAATTACACCCATCGGGGAAATGACTGTGTTTTTTTGGTGGTTGATTGTTTTTCTAAAATGGCAATTATTTCTGCCTACAAGAAGAGCATCATAGCAGGGGCCACTCCCAAGATATTCTTCGAACGAGTGTGGGTACGTTTTGGGATACCAAAAACCATCATCTAAGATCAGGACAGTTGGTTCCTTATCACATCCTCGTCGAGCCTCTGGTCACTGTTGGACACCAAGCTCACAAAATCCACTTCTTTCCACCCCCAGAAAGATGGCCAAACCGAGGTCATCAACTAGATGATCGTGCATACCCTACGCATGAACAATTCCGATCATCACCGCACATGGGATGAGAATCTTCCCTATGTTCAGCACAATTACAACAGAGCCATACATAGCTCAACCGACCACACCCGCTTTCAGGTGGGGTTGTGATTTCAACCATTGGGTCCCATTGATGTTGTACTAGCCCTTGCGGCCACTGAGGAAGACTCATCTCATGCTCAAACTAAAGAGGACAAATCTACCCAGTTTGTTGAGAAGATCTAGGGAATTCGCCAACAGGTTCAAAATATTTTACAGAATTCCAATGCCAAGTACAAGCAGATCCATGATAAACAATGGGTGCCACACAAGTTTTAGGTGGGAGATAAAGTTTGGTTGAACTTGCAGAAAGAACGCCTTACGGGGCCTCATAATAAACTTCGTCCACTGTGTTATGGACCTTACACCATCACTAAGGCCATGGGAGAAAATTATTTTTAGCTCAACACTCCCCCCTTCCTTGGATTGCACCCATTATTTAATGCATACCTCCTTTGGCCATATTTTCCACCATTATTAGACACCTTGGAGATAGCAGAACAATTGACACCAAGAGAAATCAACCTTGACTGCATGGAACATGCATCCACTGATCATATCGTGGACACGGATATCAAGGGCACTCACCAATATAGGGTCCAACTTTATCGGTTTCTCAAAGTAAGACATCTCCTACACCGAGGAAAGTGGCTCACCCGAGGCCAAATTCAACATAATTTTCCTCGTCTTATGGGGGAACTCAACGCAATGGAGATCATTTCTTCCTAAAGTATAGGATTTATCCAAGTGGATATCAGTGGTCACCCACCTATTCCAACTGGATCACATGCAATTTTAATTTTAGCAATTATTTTACTAGCTTTTCAAGTCCTGAACTTTCAGGGCCATTTTGAGGCCCTAATCAACATTTTTGTGCTTTCCACAATCACACTGTAGACAAAGTTAGAGTGTGATGGAATAATGTGTATTCCTTGGATATAACTTTCCAATGGGCTATCACGCGCTTAAAACAAATATCGTATGGAAAATTTACGACCAAGGGAAGTTGATGTACCCACTTACCCCAATGGGGCCCACATTACTTTTAGCGGTTTGTTTCCTAGTGTTAGGTTTTTGTATGTATAGGGTTTTGGAATTCATGTTTGATGTAAAAAGGCCTTTGGAGCCTCATTGTACTCATCTTCTTGTGAATGAGCGTAGTCGTCACATCTCTTCTCAAGGATAAGCTGCACCATTCTAGCAAGCTAATTTCAATATGCATTTTACAGTTTCAACATATTTCTTTATTGAATAGAAGACAAGTTTTATTGTATCTCTATTATTGTTCATTGTATCTCTATGTTAATAATATATATATGTATTCATCTCATTCTTCTCATAAAATCCAGATCAGGTTTCGAGGTTGGTAGCCCAGGCTAGCATCCTCTATTGCACGTCTCACTCAATTTCCTTACACATATTCTTGATATTTTTGGATGAGGCATTCTTTGGAGAAAAAATATCATGGATTTTCTATTAAATATCAAACCATAGAAAAAATGGAACCATGGAAAAAAATTAAACAAAATTGAAAGCAATTCCCAACTACCCAAGGAATACGAACTAAAAACCTATTGTAATTTTCCATAAAGATCTATTTTCCTTGAACCCACATCCATTTTGGGTAGTTTTCTACATCCAAAATTATTGTAGAATGCGTAGAACATGTAATTAAAAGTCTTCAATTGAATGTGATGTAGAAACCTTGCAAGGGTTTTAGCTTCTCCTTCTTCCCGTATGAAATTGTTGCTTTGATTTCAACCACAAAATCAAGATTTAGGAGAGAATTGGTTGGCTTACGTTGTGAGGCTCTCTTATTGAGTGGTTGGATTCATATCTCCCCTATTTCTAGAATATTTTTTATTTAATATACATTTTTTATAGGATTTAAAAAAAAAGAGTAGAATGTGTTCTACATGGTTGTATTCTACATACTACGCATATTCTACTATTACATTATAATATTAGAGTAGGACATTTGCATGGGTACTTGAAAGTGTTGAATAAAGGCCAAATAATATTAGACATGGTTTACGAAACTAAGCAAATCAAGTCTTGATATATCCATAAATTTCCCATTCAGGTCAGTCTAGTGATTAGTCTACGTTGAAGCTTTTAGAAAAGGTTGAAGTTGGTGAAGTTAGGCATCGAATTGAGTTGCAAAACATGAAGATATAAACTTAGTACTTGACGTTGACACGGGAGAAGAGGGGATAGTGGAGCAGTTGAACGGCACCCAAGCAGCCTAAACGACCCCTAAGGATACATAGATTGTTTCTTCTATAATAGCAACCATCATTGTCTCTTCACCACATACATAGTACAAGCAGCAGCGAAATTTAGATAAATTGCTTCTATAGTACAACCATCATTGCTTCCGTTGAAACAAATTTAGATAAATTGCTTTCGTTGAAATACATGATCAAATTTTGATAAATAAGCCACGCTACATCGGGATTCTTCCCGACCATTTTCCTTTACGTTGAAATGTAAACATCATTCAGTACACTTTGTTCGTCGGTTTAATATTTGATCGAGGTACCTTATCCATTTTAACCATGTTTCCGATGTTTTGTGTAAAAACCTTCACACTTTGCTTTTGTGACAGAGTATGGCGTTGTAGTTTCAATCATTCACACTTTATGCCATTGCATGCTCAAACACGGTTTGTTGCAAGTGCTTATCCTACAAGCTATTTATAAGATTTTACAGCTGCTGAAACTCATCATTATTATTACCACTGATTTCAAGCATTGTTATTATTATAGCTGCTGAATCTCATTATTATTACCACCGATTTCAAGCAATTTGATTACAGCTGCTGAAACCCATTATTATTACAGCTGATTTCAAACATTACTATTTATTACAGCGGCCGAAACTCCTTAATACAGTTCATTCAAACAAATATTAAGCCACGGTGTCATTTCTACATCCATTGTTAATTACGCCGAAAGGCGTACACCTATTGACAATGGGCACAATTAATGATCTTTTAACCTTATTTAACCTTAAACCCTAATCTAATGGCTATGCATTGAAGATGCTGGCATATTCTTAGTCGTCCTCCAAAATTAATGGATCAGATTTATTGTTCATAAATTTCTTGCATTTATCAAGGCATCCGTTAACATGTTTACTTTTTAACATTTACCTAATCCCATTAAAAAATTACTGTAAGAATATGTAATTGCCACGTTCCATTTATCAACCTAATCCAGTCAAACATTTCATATTACCACAGAGGAAATACCACAAACATTTTATATTAGGAACACACATTCTCAGTAAATTGGAGGCACAAACATGTTATATTAGGGACACACGTTCTCAGTAAATTGGAGGCACAAACGTTTTATATTAGGGACACACGTGCACCGCGAGTTAGAGGCTGTGCTAGTAATACTACAGTAATTCTACTATAGTAATTCTCAGATTATGCAGTATTTCATATTACACTGTCCCAAGATAATTCTCATATTATGGTAACCTCAAAATGAAAACTCAAAGCTTGTTGTAAAAAAATATATATATTTAAAAAAAAACACATAAATTTTTATTTTTTAAAAATATTTCTACAATATTTAAGTTAGAAAGTTAGAAAGGCTTACATCTATTTGTAATGGGCACAATTAATGATCATTTAACTTTAAATTCTAATCTCAAGGCTATGCATTGAAGATGCTGGCATATTCTTAGTAGTCATAAAAAACAATGAATCAGATTTATTGTTCTTAACTTCCTTGCATTTATGAACACATCCTTAAACCTATTTACTATTTTACATTTACCTAATTACAATATAAAATTAATGTAGTCTGATGTCAAAACCATAGTCTGATGCCATGACACCTGCCGCATAAAATGTGGTTGATCGATGAGTGGGGCGTCGTCCGTCCTTCCGCTCCACCTTAATAACTTTTTGTTTTCCTTCACTGTGTTTTTACGCATGATCATGGATGATCATGCAGCTCTGCCTGCATCGTCATGTCGCCTGTTATCCTGTGGGGGTTCCGCTCAGCTCCTTCCTAACATCTCCACTCACATTATTTCCACCGTTTCCAAGTACAGGAAGTCGTGCATGAAAATGCTCCCTAAGCAGGAATCCGACATGGAGGCTTTGATCGAGAGCGTGAGAACTGTAGCTAAATGTGGCATTACAGACGGTGGAGGGCCCGATCAAGAAGGATTCAAATCGTCAGAAGTATTCCATGGAAAAATATTTATTTTTTTAAAAGTGTGCCTGTTTAGATTCAAGTAGAAGCAGAAGATTTCAGAATAATTGGTGCCTGTTTTTTTTTAAAGTCTGCCTGTTTTTTTTTAAAGTCTGCATTAAAGTAGAAGATTTCAGAATAATTGGTCAGCCTGTTTAGATTAATACAACCACATAAATAATGGTCGTTCATTAGCTCCAAGGTCTTCTAGGATTACTCTAAGCATTTATCGACGTTCATCAGCCACATTTTATGAGGTCGTGCTAGTTAGATAAACATAGGATTGGCAAGAATTTGTGGCCAACAAGCTCTTGATGTTTTTTTATTACAAGTATATGATTGAAGATTCTTTCCATTTTAACAAAGTTTTCTTTTTAATGCCTTCCTTGTTAGAATTAATGATTAATTTAGGGGTTGGTTGAAGATTTATAGGAGGTTGTTGAGATATTCTCTCAACCTCTCTCTCCATGAGTGGAATCAGTTGGATCTGAATCCAACTATATATGTGTTTAAGATTGCAATAAAATATTATTTTGTATGTAATTTTCGTGTTATGGCTCCTCTCTTAAATTTTGTCATGGTATCAGAGCCAGGACAGCCTTGAATCTCTCACGAGAGGGGCTGGAATATGAGATAGATTGAGATATGATAGTCCTGTATATATGTAGCTTAGGAATACTGAATTTTTTGTTTGTTGAGCGAGTGTCCGTGTGAAGATTTAAGTGTGCTGCCACTGATCTGGAGGAGCGGTGAAAGAATCAAATTACAAATTGCTGTCGAAAACTCACGCCTTGTTGCTGCTATCGTTTCCTATGAAGATCTCCCGAACTGAATGCGTTGTTGTTGATTAAAGTCAAAGGGAAGAGGAATCACGCTGAAGCTGTCATCGGAATATTACATTCGACCACTGTGGAAGACATAGTACGTAGATTCATTTTGAGAGCTGGGCATGAGGAGGAGCCAGAGATATCGTGGAAAGGAGGAGTCGTCAGCTGCATTAACTCCTTCAATGCATTTGATTCTCACAGAGTTTCTCAAATTAGAAACATGGAGAAGTCACCGTCAAAGAGAAGGATGCGATCTGGGAGAAGAAGTTGCCTATGAGATCCATCCAGAGATCCATACAGAGATCCGAAACAGGAGCATACAGATCGGTGGGTGCCCGTCCATACTCAGATCGCAGAGGTCCATAGATTGTGGACGTGTAAACTATAGACCGGTGGAAGCGTTTTGTGTTGAGATCGAAGAAGACTGCTCATTGCCTGCCTGCCTGGTTGAAGTTGGCGAGCATCACGGATAGTGGCAAGGTTTTATGGTCAGATTTGCATGTGTGTAGTATTCATTATTCTTTTATTTGGTATGTTTTGTGATTTGAACCAAATATAGAACAAAGTGATGTAATTCAATCTTGTAGTTCTTGAGCGTTTCGGTGCTATAAGAATGCATTACTAGTTTGAGTATGTCAGCAAGTTTGTTAAATGCTGTAAGGTCTTGTTGTACTTCGGTGCTCCAAGATAATCAGTTACGGGTTATCATTGTGTTTGTGAGTGTGTGTAAAAAGGTCAAGTTGTGAAGTTGACTGTTGAATACATTTGGTATCTAGATCATTCTCCTAGAAAACTACGCATAGCAGAAAGCAAAATATTCGCAGATGGAAGTGTATCCATAGGATGGTTCAGTATCAAGATTGTCCTTCGGGAGGTCAAGAAGCGTCAGTTCTACAACAACGTCAAAGATGGTCTGAAGCGTTTATGCTTTAAACGAGTTGAATGGTAGGCTCGAAGAAGAGGAAGAGAAAGAGTGCAGTCCAGAGGCATCGGAGTGGGTGTAGGAGCTAATGAAGGCCAGATCAGAGAGAGATCTATGTTGTGATTTGAGAATTGTAATATGTGATTTATTTGTAATGTAATCATTAAGGGAGGGTGTTAGAATTAATGATTAATTTAGGGGTTGGTTGAAGATTTATAGGAGGTTGTTGAAATATTCTCTCAACCTCTCCCTCCATGACTGGAATCAGTTGGATCTGAATCCAACTATATATATGTGTATTGTGTTGTGTTTAAGATTGAAATACAATATTATTTTGTATATAATTTTCGTGTTATGGCTTCTCTCTTAAATTCTGTCATTCCTATTTACCATTTAATAAAAGGCTCTACAGTTGTTGCAGAAGTAATTGATTATGGAAACTTAATTTCATTTAACCTGATTCTTTATCCTAATCTGAATAGTTTGTTCAACATGCTGGCTCTTCGTTTTACCATAAATATTTCCTAGGGAGACGATCAATGTAGAAGGAAAAAGGCATCGAAGCCATATCATACTACCATCAAAGGGAAGGTTGAGTACCAGATCCATACGGTTATGAAAGAGGTCTCTTAGTTGAACTCCATTTTTTATTGAGATTTTTTGGATTTTGATAATCGAATTCAAATCTATAAGCCACAGTTTAACAAAGCAATTCACAGTACTCCAAACCATCTTCCATTTTCCAAAACTTTTTATAGTCTTTTAAATGGTTAAAAACAAAAATGTCAAATTGATCAATTTTGAAATAATCGACTCCAGAAGAGTAGCTGAGTTGCTACTATTAAATAGGCAAATTAAAGCATAGGAAGATAGACAAAGATGATCTCATTAATATATGGTAGTTACATATGAAAAACATGCAGTTACATGTGCAATATATGACACTTACATATGCAAAGGGCTTAGTAGAGATATTTTTAAGATCCAATGGGGAAAAGGCGGGCTTAGTATAGATATTTTTAAGATCCAATGGGGAAAAAGATCTTCCTTGGACGACCTCTTAAAGTTTGAGGACTTACCCTTACTACCTTCTTCAAAGGAGAAGGTTTAAAATCTTTTAGGTTAAAGTTGTTACATTACTTATAACATCTTCATGAAGACAAAGTACTAGGGAAAAGGCCAATATCTTTTAAATGTTATCGATGAACTCAGAAAGTGTAGAAATAAAGAATGTTGAATTTGAGAAGAACATACATAAATTATCAATCAGAGTGTCGTAGTGTTGTGAAGTGTTATGCAAAGTGTTGTGAAGTGTTATGCAAAATTTAACTAATTTTTGAAGGTAAAAAAAATATGGAATTGATTATGTGTTACTTTCATTTAAGGAATGAAATTTTATATGTAGTATTTTTTTTCTTCTCTATGACAAGGTTCTAGCTTTCTATGGACAAATTAATCTACCCATGTTTGTAGTGTTGTGAAGTGTTATGCAAAGTGTTGTGAAGTGTTATGCAAAATTTAACTAACTTTTGAAGGTAAAAGAAATATGGAATTGATTATGTGTTACTTTCATTTAAGGAATGAAATTTTATATGTAGTTTTTTTTTTCTTATCTATGACAAGGTTGTAGTGTTCTATAGACAAATTAATCTACCCATAAAAAGCATTCAACTCATTGATTTGTGCTACAAACCTCTATAACTTTTCGATATTGGAACTATGTTGTTGAAAGCTGTTACATAAAATAAACTAACTACTAAAGACTAAATTCAATTACTTAGAAATAAGATTAATATCTATGCATCGAAGTCAACCACACATTCATGGTATGTTGGTGAAAGGATAATCACAATGACATAAACATTCGAGCTTCAAAATTAAAGAAAACTACAATAAAATACAAATGTGAATGCAAAGACACATACAATGGTGCATTCATGAGTAGACTCTTCAAGTAGGCTTGGTTGAAGAGGGATGGTAAATCTCGTCTTAAATAAATTATAACATTTTAGAAGAATAACCGTTTTTATTTCATCAACAAAATCCAAAATTACAAACTCAAATATGTAGCTCTCTAACCATGGCTATATGCAAATTTAAAAGCTACTGCTATTTACCTTAACCTGAGCTACCAATGAGCATATTTAAAACTAAAAATACTTGGATTTCTCATAATTTCTAAGGAAATCCAAGCACTATACTAACAATTTTTCCCTTGTAATTACTAACTTGCTCCTCCTAAGTTATGGTGGCTTGTTGATGAATGACATTATAGGGTACATAGTCCCCCTTCAATGCTAGAACATATGGCTTGTTGGAGATTTCGTAAAGCCACTATTGCTCGTGATCTAGTCCCTTAATGTGTTCTTTTAGAGTGCATGACCATTTCCCATCTTCTGAGTATGGAGAGTTGTGGACAGTGATGATTTTAGAGGCTAAATTTCACTCATGGGCTAATTTTCCATGGTTTTTCCAAAAACGAGATTCGCCATTTTAAAAATGATTCGCCCCAATTCTATAGGATAAAATTATTTTACCTTAAAAATCGCCAATATTTTATAAAAAATATATAAAATCTTTAAAAATTTGAATATTTTTACGAAAATATCATCAATCATTTATAGTTGGCATATGAAGGATTAATAAAATTCGCCAAGGTTTCTACATTTTAAAATAAATTTCCATCCTTACAATCATCCTTGGTTGTGGAATATGCACTTTTGTATCCCATTTTGTTTTCATGTTTGGGGTGCATGAGCAAGTCAAGCCTACATGCCCTAATTTTCTACTAGTTGATTTGTTGTCTCTCTTTTTGAATTGATGAGTGTGTATGCGTTACAAAATAGATGGATTTTGTTGCTCGCTTGACCTTACTAACTTATTTAACTAGGATAGATGTTAGTGGTGGGAACCAAATTCCAGGGAAAATAATTAAAACAACCTTTCTATATTGGAGGGGATCAAGGATATGGAAATACAAAAATCACCAATAAACACATCATTACCCCCTATGTCATGTGTATAGACTCGTCCTTGAGCATCCCATACCACCCGAGGAGTCTAGTCATTGAGAAACACTACCATTACCTCGTGTACTGAGCTTGACCAACAACAGAATTTGCCTGGTCCTCATGTCCTAACAAACCCAAGGAAATATTATTTATATGTGCGGAAGTTTGAATGTTCATTTCATCATAGGTATTATTACACCATTGACACCTGTAAACGCCTTCCCCCAATCCCAGCATACTCAAATAACCAACTTCCCAATGTGCAATTGTGATATCATCCATCTAGGTTGACTCGTGATAGACACCGAACATCATACCCCTTCTCATTCGATGTCACATTTGCATCAGTGATACACAATCTACCACATTGCCAATATGCTCCATCCTCCACCAAGAATCCTCACATAGGGTCTCACCAGTTGGTATGCCATCCTACTTGACAAGATGTCCTCCTTGGTCCTCCCAGGCTACATGCCAGTACACCATCCTGAATGTCTCATGGACATCACCCACGAGTCGACCACCAAGGCTACAAAATATAGGGACTCGTCGCGCAACTTTCCAAGAATACCCGATGAACCCTCTCTCAAATCATCGTGCGTCTTGCCAATGCATCCTCCATTGTACCAAACCGAGCACACCCTTATCCAACTCGTCGATGAGTCACCTCTTCGCACCCATCGTGATAGGGCACACCATGCTTGAGTGTTGGAGGTATTACATTCTCCCCCACTTGAAATTGTTGATGTCCTCGTCAACATTGCCTCATCATCTTAATCGATGAAAGGGGTATTAGTGGGGGTGAAGAGACAATTTCATAATGTCCATTAGAATGATGCTCTACTACCATTTATCATTGCGACAGTGGTGAAGAGCTCTCCAACCCTTCATCAAAATCAACAATGAACAAGCTCTAATACCATCTTTCATAGGGATAGACTCATTGCCCTTGAATGTCCTATACCTTCCAAGGATTCTATTCATTGAGTGACACCAGTAAGACCTCCCATCATGGGATTGACAATTAACCTTCTTGTATCATCCGAAATACGCCTCACTTTCATGGCGTGGCGAGCCCAAGCGAGGAATATTTATATGTTCGGAATTTCAAATTCTTTTTTCAGCATAGCCTATGCTACACCACCGCCACCCAACCATTGAAAACTACACGTGACTTCCACCAAACCAAGAATACCTTCACAACTGACTTCCCAACATGTAATTGTGTTATCATACATTTAAGTTGTCTTGTGAAAATCACCGAAGATAATGTTGCTTCTCGTAAGGAATTCACATACCTTCAATGCACATACCATTGATGTCTCCTTTCCATGGGAAATACACAATCTACCACATTCCCAAGTTGATACATCCTCCATCGAGAAGACTAATATAATATCTCAAAGGTTGGTCCCTTGTCCTACTCGACAATGCGCCCTCCTTGGTCCTCCCACCCTACATGTTGGTACATTGTCTTGACCATCTCACGGACATCACCATCTCATAGACATCACCCATGAGTCAGTCACCAAGGCTACAAAAGATAGGGCCTCCTAATGCAACTTTCCAATCATGTTCGATGCACCCTCTCTCAGAATAACCATGCATCTTGACAAGTATGCCCAACATGCCTTCCATCACACCAAATTGAGTGTGCCCTTATACAACTCATCGATTGGTCACGTATCCACACCCATCATGATAACACGCGTCATTCCTGAGCGTTGGAGCATTGGAGGCATTACACCCTAGTTAGGGATGATTTTAAGGATGGAAATTTGTTTTAAAATGTAGAAACCCTGGCGAATCTTACTAATCCTTCATATGCCAGCTATAAATGTTTGCCGATATTTTTGTAAAAATATTCAAATTTCTAAGGATTTTATATAGTTTTTATAAAATTTTGGTTATTTTTAAGGTAAAATAACTTTATCCTATAGAATTTGGGCGAATCATTTTTAAAATAGTGAATCTCTTTGTTTGAAAAACCATGGAAAATTAAACCATGAGCGAAATTTAGCCTCTAAAATCATCCCTGAGGTCCCTATTCATGAACATGAAAGAAACTCAAGCATATTCATATAACAACTCATAAAATGAAGCCTAAATTAACTATTTTAATGAAAAAAAAATTAGTTTCTTGTAGAGGTAAATGGTTATACATGATGAACAAGATGGGCCAAATCTGAAGTCCGTCACTTATGCATTGCCAGGGTACCACTACAATCCAAATTATTTCCTAAGAATATTAACATACATTCATTAGGATGGATTCCTCCTTGATATATATTTTCATAATTACTATCTCAATAGTCTCTTAGATATCTACCTCCAAAGTGATGGTTTTCTTACAAATATGTGAAAGTGAGGTACCACTAAAGGAATTGAATTTTTTTTCTTTTTGTTTACATCAAATACGTGGTGAATTTTCTAGCTCGGTGGTATAGTTCAAATAGTTGAGTTATTTTAATTTCATGTACAAGTTTTTGATCTAGGTGGATATCGGTGGCCACCCACCTACTGAAACGGTCTCACATGCAGTTTTCATTTTGGTAGTTATTTTCCTAGATTTTGGGGTCCTATACTTTTGGGGTCCTTTTGGGGTCTTTTTGAGGCCCTAAACAATGTTTTTTGGGCTTGCCACAATCACACTGTAAATGAAGTCAAAGTGTGATGTTAAAATGTGTATTCCTCGGATAGATGTCTCCAACGGGATATTGTGCACCTAAAATGGAGATCATATGAAAAAGTTACAACCCCGAGAAGTTGATGTACCAACTTACCTCAACAGGGCCCACATGGATTTTGGCATTTCATCTACTAGGGTTAGGTTTTTGGATGAATAGGGTTTTGGAATTCATGTTTGATGTAAAACATCCTTTGGATCCTCATTGTACACATCTTCTTACGAATGATCACAACCATCACATCTCTTTTCAGAGATAAGCTACCACCATTCTATCAAGCTTTTTTCAGTCTCCATTTTACAGTTTCAGCATATTTATTTTTTGAAGAGAAGCCAAGTTTTATTGTATCTCTGTTATTGTTCATTGTATCTTTGTGTTAATAAAACAGATCTGCATTCATTTCATTCTTCTCATAAAATCTGGTTCAGTGGTATCAAAGCGGTCTACATGGTATCATTCTTAGTGCATGTCCCTGATGAGGTCAGAGTATAAATATTTGGTTCTCGAGCTTGTTTCTCTTGAGGAAAAAATTTCTCGCACAACCAAGTGACCTTCCATGACAGGAGAAAACAAAGACGACAAGACAAGAGATCATTTTAATCTTTTTCTCGAGGAATCCATCGCGCAACAGAGGAATGAGATGATGGATAGTTTTGCGCAAATCCTTCGATGACTACCAACATGCGACGAATATTCCTCGAGTGGAGGCGTTTCCCCCTTCAAGGTACAAATCAACTTTGATATTCCCATATTTTAAGGTCAGATAGATGTGGATGTTGTAGATGAATGGTTGAATATGCTATAAGGGTATTTTTATGTCCATAAATTTTCTAATAGACAAAATATTACATTTGCACTCCTAAAATTCATCTCCCATGTCAAATATTGGTGGGATAATTTTTGTGAGGAAAAGGCAACAGAGGAACCCTCATTATTTACAGTTTCACCCAGCCGGGAGTCCTTCAGGGATGTTATGAAGGAAGAATACTAACATGTTGGAAGTTATGATGACATGTATACAAGATGGACCACAGTGTGGTAGGAAAGGGACTGGAAATAGTGTCATAGTTCACAAATATCTTCCATACCTTGCGCACCAAGTCGTGTATCAAATATTGTGAGAAATACATTTTTCTCAAGTGCTTCTAAGGTATTCATAGATACATCTAGACGGAAATGTACTTATTGTACATCTCGTCATTGGGCGCGGCCTATCGATATACGGTCAAAATCGAGCAGAAGCCTAAACAAAAGACATGAGAGTTTGGGTCTAGGAACCCCTCACAGTAGAAGAAGGTCAAGGGAAGCCCCAACTTGCAAAATAAAGGGCATAGAAAATATGGACATCCTGAGGACAACCAATCTAAACTGAAAACAAAGAAGGATAATGGAAAGATGAAGATAGACAACGGGAAGTGGTGCGACTACCATAGGAGACCCTAGCATAACACTGTTGATTATCGTTCAAATAATTCATTGGTGGCTGAAGTGAAATCTCTGAATCAAATGGGTGTTTCGACTCTAATTCAAAACTAGAAAAGGGGAGACGGATTATTGATGTGGAAACTAGTGCCACCGTTGCTACCACCAAGATCTGGCCCGGTGAACTTGACGAGCCAGAGGAAGGCAAGAACCTCTTTCATTCCAATATGTGAGTGAAGGGTACTATGATGCACTTCATTTTTGATAGTGGTATCCATAAGAGTCTCATCTCAGCATAGGTCGTCAAGTGGTTGGCCCTGCTGACAATGCCACACCCACAACTAGACACCATCTAATGGCTCCACAAAGGAAGTGATCTTCACGTCGGCCAATAGTCTCGCTTGTCCTATTGAATCAAGCCCTTCAAATATGAGGTAGTGTTTGATGTTTCGCAATCATTAGATCCAAGGAGATCAAGCATTGGATCCAAGAACTGCTCCAAAAGGGGCACATTCGACCTAACTCATCAGCTTGTGGAATCCCAATCATGCTTGTGAAGAACAATGACGAGACCTAGCAAATCTGCATCAATTACTGGGCCCTAAATAAAATCACAGTAAGGAACTGATACCCGATTCCTTGAACCGACAATCTCCTTGACTAACTAAACGAGGGAAAATACTTTAGTGATATTGATCTGAAGTATGGCTACTGTCAGGTCAGAATAGAGCAAAAAGATGTATGGGAAGTTTCATTTAAGTCCAAAGAAGGTCTTTTTGAATGGATTGTCATGCCCATTGGTTTGACAAATTCATCAACAACTTTCATGAGCATGATGTATGATATCCTGCGGCCTTTAACCAATTATTTTATGGTGTTTTATCTAGATGAAATCCTCATCTACAACAAGAATTCGGTGGAACACTTGCAACATATTTAGCAAGTTCTGCACACTTTGCGACAACACAAGCTATATGCAAATTTGAAAAAATGTTCCTTCAACATGAACATGGTCCAGTACCTAGGCTACATTGTTGATAAGAATGGGGTGTATTTGGATCTATCCAAGATCTAGGTCATTCATGACTAGCCATCCCCAACCACACTTAGTAAGCTTCATATATTTTTAGGTGTTGCCAATTTCTATCTCAGGTTCGTGTTGGGATTCTCCCATATTGCATGGGCCCTGAACCAAGTAACCAATTGTGGTCATAAGGAAAATTTCATGTGGGGACTATCACAATATAAAGAATTTGATGATTTGAAGCATCACTTATGCTCATCCACAATGCTCTCATTAATCGACCTAGAACAACCCTTTCAAATCGAGATATATTCTTTAGACTATGTTGTGGGAACATTTCTCTCTTAGCAAGGAGACCCCGTGGACTATCATAGTGAGACACTATCAGATTTCATCCATAAGTACCCTACCCATGAAAAAAAAATGTACTCCATTATGAAATCCTGCCGCGAGTGGAGGTAATACATTCTTCGGAAGGAGACAATCATCCACACCGATCATAAGTCGCTGCAATTCATGCAAACATAAGGTAAATTGCAAAATGATATCCATCAGAAGTGGTCCACATACTTGCAGCAATTCCATATACACATCAAGTATAACATAGGAAGCACAAACCGTGCCATTTATTTCCTTAACCACCCTCCATTAGAAACACTCACTATGGTGCTAAACTCTTGCGGCCACAAGACCTTCGCATGGCCCCAACTCTATGAGAGAGATCTTGACCTCACCGCCATGTACCAGATGCTAGGCATAAACACAATTGTTATTGATTTCCATCTTCATGATGGGCTGTTGTGACATCTGGTCCATCTATGCATTCCATCAAACGAGCGAGCGAAGATGATTTTGGAATCGCACTACAGTTGGGTGGCAGGAAACTTCGGCGTAGAAAATATAGTGGAAGTGTTGCAACAACATTTTTATTGGCCAAAATTGTGAGAGTATGTCAGCAGGTATATCAAGTCCTTCACTTCCTGCACCATTTCCAAACTGGATATGAAGAAACAAGGCAAGTACAACCCTCAGGGAAATGACTGTGTTATTTTGGTGGTTGATTGTTTTTCTAAAATGGCGATTATTTCTTCCTACAAGAAGAGCATCATAGCAGGGGCCACTCCCAAGATCTTCTTCGAACGAGTGTGGGTACATTTCGAGATAGCAAAAACCATCATCTAAGATCAGGACACTTGGTTCCTTAGCACATCCTGGTCGAGCCTCTGGTCACTGCTACATAAAATAAACTAACTACTAAAGACTAAATTCAATTACTTAGAAATAAGATTAATATCTATGCATCGAAGCCAACCACACTTTCATGGTATGTTGGTGAAAGGATAATCACAATAACATAAATATTCAAGCTTCAAAATTAAAGAAAACTACAATAAAATAAAAACGTGAATGCACAGACACATACAATGGTGCATTCATGAGTAGCCTCTTCAATTAGGCTTGGTTGAAGAGGGATGGTAAATCTCGTCTTAAATAAATTATAACATTTTAGAATTATAACCGTTTTTATTTCATCAACAAAATCCAAAATTACAAACTCAAATATGTAGCTCTCTAACCATGGCTATATTCAAATTTAAAATCTACTACTATTTACCTTAACCTGAGCTACCAATGAGCATATTTAAAACTAAAAATACTTGGATTTCTCATAATTTCTAAGGAAATCCAAGCACTATACTAACAATTTTTCCCCTATAATTACTAACTTGCTCCTCCTAAGTTATGGTCACTTGTTGATGAATGACATTATAGGGTACATAGTCCCCCTTCAATGCTAGAACATATGGCTTTTTGGAGATTTCGTAGAGCCACTATTCCTCGTGATCTAGTCCCTTAATGGGTTCTTTTAGAGTGCATGACGATTTCCCATCTTCTTAGTATGGAGAGTTGTGGAATATGCACTTTTGTATCCCATTTTGTTTTCATGTTTGGGCTGCATGAGAAAGTCAAGCCTACATGCCCTAATTTTCTACTAGTTGATTTGTTGTCTCTCTTTTAGAATTGACGAGTGTGTATGAGTTACAAAATAGATGAATTTTGTCACTCTCTTGACCTTACTAATTTATTTAACTAGGATAGATGTTAGTGGTGGGAACCAAATTCCAAGGGAAATAATTAAAACAACCTTTCTATATTGGCGGGGATCAAGGATATGGAAATACAAAAATCAGCAATAAACACATCATTACCCCCTATGTCACGCGGATAGACTCGTCCTTGAGCATCCCATACCACCCAATGAGTCTAGTCATTGAGCAACACTAGCATTACCTCGTGTACTGTGCTTGACCAACAACAAAATTTTCCTGTTCCTCATGTCCTAACAAGCCGAAGGAAGGATTATTTATATGTGCGGAAGTTTCAATGCTCATTTCATCATAGGAAGTATTACAGCATCGACACCTGTAAACGCCTTCCCCTAATCCATCTAGGTTGACTCGTGATAGACACCGAAGATCATGCCCCTTCTCGTAAGGCATCACAATACCTCCAATTCACATAACATCGATGTCACATTTCCATGGGTGATACACAATGTACCACATTGCCAATCCGCTCCATCCTCCACCGAGAATCCTAACATAGGGTCTCACCAGTTGGTCTCCCATCCTACTTGACAATATGTCTTCCTTGGTCCTCCTAGCCTACATGCCAATACACCATCCTGAATGTCTCATGGACATCACCCACGAGTTGACCACCAAGTCTACCAAATATAGGGACTCGTCGCGCAATTTTCTAAGCATACTCGATGCACCCTCTCTCAAATCATCATGCGTCTTGCCAATGCATCCTCCATTGTACCAAACCAAGCACACCCTTATCCAACTCGTCGATGAGTCACCTCTTCACTCCCATCATGATAGGGCACACCATGCTTGAGTGCTGGAGGTATTACATTCTCCCCCACTTGAAATTGTTGATGTCCTCGTCAACATGGCCCCATCAGCTTAATCGATGAAAGGGGTATTAGTGGGGGTGATAGTGGTGAAGAGCTCTCCAACCCTTCATCAAAATCAACAATGAACAAGCTCTGGTACCATATTTCACAGGGATAGACTCATTTCCCTTGAGTGTCCTATACCTTCCAAGGATTATATTCGTTGAGTGACACTAGTATGACCTCCCATCATGGGATTGACAAATAACCTGCTTGTATCATCCGAAATACGCCTCACCGTCATGTTGGGGTGAGCCCAAGAGAGGAATATTTATATGTTCGGAATTTCAAATTCTTTTTTCAGCATAGCCTATGCTACACCATCGCCACCTAACCATTGAAAACTACACGTGCCTTCCAGTAAACCAAGCATACCTTCACAACTGACGTCCCAACATGTAATTGTGTTTTCATACATCTAATTTGACTTGTGAAAATCACCGAATATAATGTCGCTTCTCATAATGAATTCACATACCTTCAATGCACATACCATCGATGTCTCCTTTCCATGGGAAATACACAATCTACCACATTCCCAAGTTGATACATCCTCCATCGAGAAGCCTAATATAGTATCTCAAAGGTTGGTCCCTTGTCCTACTCGACAATGCGCCCTCCTTGGTCCTCCCACCCTACATGTTGGTACATTGTCCTGACCATCTCACGGACATCACCATCTCATAGACATCACCCATGAGTCATCCACCAGGGCTAGAAAATATAGGGCCTCCTCATGTAACTTTCCAATCATGTTCGATGCACCCTCTCTCAGAATAACCATGCATCTTACCAAGTATGCCCAACATGCCTTCCATCACACCAAATTGAGTGTTCCCTTAGCCAACTCATCGATCGATCACATATCCACACACGTCATGATAGCACGCGTCGTTCCTGAGCGTTGGAGAATTGGAGGAATTACACCCTAGTCAGGGATGATTTTAAGGATGGAAATTTATTTTAGAATGTAGAAACCTTGGCGAATCTTACTAATTCTTCATATGCCAACTATAAATGTTTGGCGATATTTTTGTAAAAATATTCAAATTTCTAAGGATTTTATATAGTTTTTATAAAAT
>JZKD02S1732428.1:19850-52860 GCA_000966675.3 Picea glauca
GCATGGTAATTCGTGGTTCCTTAACTCCGATTGGCTATCACGCTTGTACTCTTTGGAATTGGCAAAAAATTTAGAACTTGGAAAAGCTTCTGGTGATAGTTCAAACGAGCACTCCATCAATCACTTTACTACACTATCTATGTATAAGGATCAGCGCTCACATTTCCCTGGCCATCCCGTGAGGGATTTAAGCCAGTACAAGCTCTGATACCAAGTAAGAAGAAAACTGATCTTTACATTATAAAAAACTATGTGTATTATTATATTTTAAAATCAAAATAATGTTTATGAGATCTAACTATAACTATTTCTAATTTTGGAGATTATTATTGAAAGAATATCCTTACAACAAATTAAACCAATTATGCTGTTGTAAACGTTAATTCTATCACTGACAAGATTCATACATAATTCCATAGAAGTGGATGAATCTAGTCATACAGCGCTCCCCATTTTCATTTTCCTGCCCTGACATGCAATGTAGAGAGGTGTTCATAAACATTATCGCAATAATTTCTTCACCTCCTCTATAGTCCCAGTAAGCTCTTTCCCACGGATGGACGCCGACCATTCAATGGATATTCCATGTTCTAAGCACTGCAGGGAGTAATTGTCACTAAATCTGTTGTCTCAGGACTCCATCTATTCTAACATTTTTCAGCAACTCCATTATGAAAGCGTCTGCATGTGCAACACTAACAACACTAAAAATCTCGCCCATCCGTGGGCGGCGCGATTTTTAAATATCAACCTTAGTTCTACAGACCGATTCCTTCCCTACATTATCGAATTGAATGAACTAATTTTAAGTCGTTAAATGCCCAAAATGCTCAAACCCAAGTATCTAGTTAACAGGGTCAGAACTTGAGGGCTACATATCCGTCATGAAGCTTGTCAGAAATATCTAAAAAAAAAATTGATTGTCTATTTTGAAGGAAGAAGGATGATCAAGTTATCTAATAAACATGTTTTTGAATCTTAAATTCTTTAGCTTCTTTTTTCGTTTATTGGAATTTAGAAAGAGTTTTGGATTTCTCTCTGCCATTTGTAAATGAAGAGATCTGGATCTTTGTTCTCATTACTGTTCTATATATAGAGATATATTTAAACTTTTATATAAAAATAGATAAATTTGTTTTTAGTGGGCATTAATCATCATATATTATATATAAAGATTTGAGTTTAATTTATATTGTGATTAATTCGATTTCAATAAATGTTTTTACAGTTTGGGTGGGCATAAAGGTTAAGAACATGTGTTTCCTTCTAAGTTGTCATCAAAACAACATACACAAAAGAAATTGCCACCTGTTCTGCCATATATGTGGAAACCATAACATGTGGGGCTTTGTCAAATGTTTGCTGCCATATATATGGAAACCATAACATGTGGCACTGTGTCAAATGTTTGCTTAACTGTGATACATGATGAACTCCCTACACTTCAGAACATTCTCTCTACAACCATGGTTGTTCTAAACAGAGAAACAAAAAAATAGAAAAGTGAATTAGATTTTAGGCGAACCTAAATTTCCATCATCATTTGTTGGTTGCGGAGTGAACACGAAGGGTTGGCAGCATATTGGGCACCTGTTCTTGGATGGCTCACTTGACAGGGCATCGAACAAAACATCTAGGCACCGAGAGAGGGTTGTTTGATGATGAAGCTGCTCCGCGACATCTCGTCTCATATCAAAAATTAATTGCAGATACTCTTGTGAGAGGTGCCACATTTTGAGCGAATCCAGAACAAAAGCTACCGATGGTGGAGAGTCACCTACAAGATGAACCGCTTCTTCTTGTTGAACCTTTGTGGAAAATTCTTCCTCAATAGGGAAACTGCCCAGGTCTGTGGAAAATTCGTCTTCCAGGGGAAGATGACCAGAAGTAACGAGTGGAGTCAAAATATCCAAAGCGGAGAAGAGAAAGGAGTCATTGGGTTCCACAAGAGGATCATAAAGGATTTCTTCCTCAACATATGCTATGGGTTGGCCATCCTCCATCCAATTCTATGCGGAGCCCGGTGAGAAGTTCAAAGGGGGGGCAACAAGGTGATCTTGAGCAGTGGGGGACATAACTGGTTCGGCGGAAGGTCCAGGACCATGGTGTCATGCAATGAAGCTATAGTAGGTCGGTCCTCTCTTGGGATTTCCCCTTTCTCTTGGAATTGGGAAATTTGGGGTGAAGAAAGTAATTGGGAGGGGGGGAGGACACACAAAGGATGAAAAAATAGGGTGGGAGAGAGACACCTGAGTCAGAATTCAAACAACATCCAGAACAATGAAACAATTTCCAATACTTACCTTCATGTTTGTCACCTCCCTGATATGGGAGTTCTCCATTAAAATTGAGTTGACAGTGGGTAGGTGATTCGTACCAGGCCTGGCATGATCCAACTCACACTTTGAGGGCGCCATTAACTCAAGCTTCCCACATAGGCGCACCAACGCCCCCTTCACTTGCACACAATTCATGAGGAATGGATAGAGGGGGGGTATGGTGCCTGGGGATATTAACTCTCGAATGTGCATGGTCGCCAGATGTCACCCCATCTGGGGGAGGAGATTCTTTGAGTGCAAGCTCCTTACAGTGAATTAGAAGAGGTGAAGCTAGGGATTGATGAGATTCGATCAGGATATCCTATGCTTGAGTTGAGACACCCTCATTAGCAATTTTGTCAACAACTTTATTTTCCTCTCGTCGCACATGAGAAGGGATGAGTGTGAGAGAAGGACGAAGGAGAGAGAAAAGGGTTTCAAGGGGACTTATCAGGCACCAACTTGGGGACACTTTAGTCAAATCAAAACCATTGATGAGTTTGGTGGAAATCTCGATGACTACTTGAGAATCCCCTTCAATTATTAGATGGTTTAGATTTAGGCTAGTGGATAATTGGATCCCCTGATGAGGCCCCATATATTTGCAGAATTTTTGGTGTCATGGCCTAGGTTCCCTGCTAATATGTACATGATCTTCTTAGTAATGTTTCGAAGGAAAACTCCAAATACCAAGGGTCCAGGATTTCCTTTCAAGGTGCCATCAAAATTTAGTTTAAAAAAGCATGTAGGGGGGAAATGCCAAGTGAATTTGGGTGTTAGGGAAGTGGGGCAAAGAAAATTGTTGGGTGAGGTGCAGGGTAAGTTAAGGTTCCAATTTGAGAGGATTAAATATTTTTGGATATTTCCAGTGAGGTCTTCAGGTGTCCTGTGTTGAGCCCTTATGGTTTCATGTACATTTCTGTAGATATGAGACCAGATGTAGGAAGGTGGTAGGATTTGGAATGGAAGATGCATTTGTTTCTCTCTTTCCAAATTTTCCATACAATGAAGCCTGGTAGTAATTGCCAAATCCTATTTAGGATTGGATTAGTGTAGGCCGTGTTTCCCTAGTTCTCAATGGTTTGTATGATCTACTATCTCTTGCTCTATTCGTTTTTCTCATGATTTCAGAATCTTGATCCTAGATCTCCCCACTGATGGAGGTTTGATTGAGTAAATGCTCTGTTGATTCTTCCTTTTGTTGACATAGATGACATATAAAGGGTCCTATGAATCCACGCTTTTGAAGATTGTCCCAAGTGAGGATTCGATTTTGAACCATAAGCCATAGCCTATAGGAAAGTGGAGATCTCTGGCCACAATTTTGACTTGCATATAGTTTACCAGATAGTTTCTTTGGGTAGAGTATGGAAGTTCTCCTGAAGAAAGTAGGCTTCTTTAATTGTGAGCGTGCCTAGGGGGGAGTGTCCCCATCAGAGAATGTCTAATCCATTTCTGATGCATATTTTCCTTTGTACAACAATGTTGAGTCAGGGATGTATGTTGTAGTCTTCAGGAATGTGAAGGTCATGGGGGGGAGTTTTCGAGGTTCTCCAAGGGGGATGATGAGTGACATTGAGCCAAAGGTATGTGACTTTAAGATCATCTATCTGTGGTGGATTTTTCTTAAGGGGCTGCATGTTGTCCATAGAGTGAAAATGAGCTAGTTGTTGCAATAGTCTATCCAAAAAAATGCATTTTGACAATGTTGAATTTCCCAGAAAGCATGCTCATATATGAGAGGTTGATTGTGCCAGGATGCATTCCATATATTAGAGCCTTGGATCTGGTCGTTGAACCTGATGATTTGTGTTGCATTGGTATTCGGGGTGCATTTTTTCTTCCAAATTTTATCCCAAAGTTCAGTTGGGTACTTGAGCCAACGCCACTAGATTTTAACACCTATAATGTTGTTTATCTTTCTTGGGTCCCTAAGGTCGAGTCCTCTAATGGATTTTTACTTACAAAATTTCTCCTAGCTGACCATCACCCATTTCTTTCCAGGATCGTGCCCATGCCAGAATAAGTTTCTTTGTATGTTTCATATGGTTTTAATGATCGACTACGGGGTGGCTAGAATAGAGAATAGGTAGGCTAGAATAGCTTGAAGAACCGAATTTATGAGGACCATCCTTGCAACAATGTTTAGAGATCTAAAAGTCTAGTTTCTTGGGTGATTTGAGAGGGAAGACAGTAGGGCATCCCAAGAGATGTTACAAGTTATCTCCTTGGTGAGGGGGATGCCAAAGTAGTTGGACGAAAGGGAGCTTCTTGGTATTCCTAAGAGACGAGAGATGTGATGTTGGACAACAAGTGGAGTGTTAAAGAAGAAAAGCTAGGACTTACTCAAATTGAAGGTGGTGTCATAGGCTTCATAGAAGTCATTGAGGATGGTATTGATATTGTTAGCTTCTTGTACAGTGGGAGAGTTCATTAATAGGGCGTCATCCAAAAAATGGCTATGAGAGGCAGCAAGTTGCAGACCGTGTAGAGGGATCCCTTGGAGTGATATGTCCTCTATAGAAGCTTTGATATAATGTCCCAAGCCTTTTTCCATAATGAAAAAGAGAAAGGGGGACAAAGGGTCCCCTTGACGAATGCCTCGATATGGAGAGAAACGTTGGGAGGGTACTCCAATGACCATTATAGAAAATATGGAAGAGGAAGTAAGGATTGAAATCCAGTGGATCCAATTTTGGTTGAACCCGAATGCAAGAAGAAGGGATCACATATATTTCCAACTAAGACAATCAAAAGCTTTGGAAAGATTGAGCTCGATGAGCATGCCTGGAGTGCGAGTAGTTTTGAGTGAGTGTATTACTTCCTAGACCACGATGATATTGTCCAATATTTGACACCCCTCTACATATCTAGACTACTCTTTGGAGATGATGAAGGGTGGGATGGGTTTGAGTCATAGGGCTATGACTTTAGTGATGATTTTGTAGATGAAATTGCATAATGAAATGGGATAGAATTGCTTCGGATGAGTGACTCGTTCTTCCTTTGGGATGAGGGTGAGGAAGGTGGCATTGAGAGATTAAAGGAATTTCCCTAAGGTTTTGGATTCCTCTACAACTTGCTAGAATTACGTTCTTATCATCGGCCAGCACTAGTGGAAGAAATCTGTTGTGAATTCATTTGGTCCTACTGCCTTTCCCTAGGGAATTTCCTTAACAGCTTGATCCACCTCCTCTTGCATGATCAGTCTAATCAGGGACTAGTTTTTTTCTAGCTTGATGAGGGTAGGCATATGTTGAGTTATTCTTGAGATGGTTGGGGTTATGTCAATTGGTGGCTTTGATAAGAGTTCTTTATAGTAGTGTACTAGCTCAACTTATATTCCTTCATGATCCATGATTGATTTTCCATGTTCATCTTCAAGTGTTGTGATGTTGTTGATGTGGCATTTGTGCATCATGGAGTGGTGGAAAAATTTTGTATTTCTTTCCCCTTGTTTAAGCCATTATACTCTCGATTTCTGTTTCTAGAGTATTTCCTCCTCCTTTTTCATTTCCTCAAGTTTTTGCTTGAGTGTTTCTTCCTCCTGACGTTTCTCGTCTAAGTGGCCCTGCAAAATGATTTCTTGCTGGATTTCTTGCAAGTGTTGCTCTATGGATTTTTTTTTGTGGAATATGTTCCCAAATGCATTTTTATTCCACTCCTAAAGATATTGTTTGAAAATTTTCAACCTTTTTTGGAATCTGTACATTTGTGAACCGTGAGAGATCTCTGCATTCACCCACCAATATTTGGATAGCTATGAGAAGTAGGGATGAGTTAGAAATAATTTTTCAAATTAGAAGAGTTTTTATTTGGGGGTGGAAATTGTGTTGATCCAAAGTTGAACAAGCTAATGATTGGAGCCTGGTTTTCAGAGGATATTCTCCTCTAGGGAGGGCCCTTCGAGCATTATGGTTTCGAAAAATATAAAACAATCCAATCTACAAGCAACTTGCTCAGTGCTAGATCGCTTGTTGGACCAGGTGAAGGTGCCATTCCTAATTTCTATATCAATTAGGTTTCAAAGCTTACCATTATCCTGATCCAACTAACGAATACCTCCTCTTTTCTCTTCCAATGTGAGGATGATGTTGAGGTCTCCTCCAATGAACCAGCGTTGCTATCCTATTAGTCCTCCTAGAGAAGAGAGGCTTCGTAGAAAAAGGTCTTTTTTCGGGTCATTTTGGGGTCCATAAGAATTGGTAATGACTCCCCCCTTGTTGGAGCCTATTGCACAATAATTTGCTAAGATTGTGTCTATTGCGGACAAAGTTTAGTCCATGATTATTGTGGTTGGGTTCCAGAGTAATGTTAATCTTCCTGCTGCACCTTTTGAGTCATTGAAGATGAATTGGTTGTGCCGCCAACAACTTCTAAAGACTTCATCTGTTGCTTGTCCTGCACATTTTGTTTCCTATAGTAGAAGGATGTCTAGATTCTATGCCATTATACTATTTTGAAGAGTCCTGTGCTTGGATCTTCCATTTAGGCCTCTTACATTCCATGTGATGATCTTCATCATGAGGAGTTTGGTGGGGGTGAGAAGAATCCCCTAGTCAAACGCTCAACCTATCCTGAGTTAATCATGAAGTGGCTTACCTCTTTGATCAGTTGTTGTGTCGTTTTGTGTCCCCTTCTCTTACTTTATTTGGGTGTGCGTCTGGGGTATGGGCTTGGATCTGAATCTATAAAAACTTTATCGACTTCCCTTAACTGCTCAACCGGGATAGCTTGTAATTCCTTCTTGTTGAAAGAATCCTCCAATTTTTCCAAATATATGCCGATGATATCATGTGCATCCATCTGCATGACCAAGTCCCCCTCGACCCCTAGGGTTTTGCATGCTTCCTCCTAGGAAAGAGAGTAGGGGGTGGCGATTTTCCCTAAAACTAGTTTAGAAGATTGCTTGGCTTTGCCTTTGTTGATTCTTTTATGGCCTTGATTGTGGGTATTTTCCACCTCTTTTGCATCAGACAGGTGATTTAGAACATCAAATGATTTGTTGGTGGGGATCTTCTTGTCAAACCCTCGACTGGGTTTCTTTGATGGTTATTTCTTATGATGTGTGACTTGTGTGAATCCATCCTTTGATTTTTCTTCTTGTGACAGTCGCGTTGGGGCATTGAGGGGGTAGTCTCAGAAGAGATGTCCATGCTCATGAAATTTTCGACAATGGAAAAGTATGTGTTCATAGTCGATAGTCTAGGTCCAATCTTCATCTTGATATTCCAAGGTGACAGAGCCTTGGATATGTTCATGTAGACACAAATTCTATCATATGAGGTGTATCTCCTTTGTTTGGTTACCTCTGAGTATTTTACATATCTGTCAAGGGTGTTCCTTATTCCCATTAAGATTTCTTCAAGCTAGAACCCATGGGGAAGGGAGTAGAGGTGGATCCAGACCAACACAAAGGAGAAATCCTCTTTTTCTAGGTTGAATCGATCCGTCTAGAATCAAAGATAGAGTCCAGCGAAATTGTAAAAGCACGGGCCATTTTCAAATACTCGATCTTTGTCCTCTATGTTACAGAAGATTATCGTGAAGAAACCTTTTGAGTTGAGTTGGAGATCATATTCTCCCTTTGGGTTCCACAAGGTTTTGATCCAACGCGCTAGATTTCTTTCTGAGAACCACAACCCTAAAAGCTCTCTGATTAGGGCATGTTCTTTCATGAACTTTGTGTGTTCTCCAACTCTTTTGGAATTTATCACATATCGTGGTGCCTTTGTTGCTTGAGGGAAGCATTTCTCTGGCTCCCGTGTGCGAGATTCCTTTGGATGGGATGATTCTGCTTCCATTTCCATGTCTGTCCCTGTGCTTGGCTCCTCCTGCAAGATTTTTCCCCGGAGATGGGGAGGCGACTTGCAAGACCTGGCTCCTTCCTTCTCATTTTTTGTTGCATTCCTATATGAGGGGTTTTTCACCCCCCCCCCCTCTATTTCCATTCAGCGCGCTCAAACGCGCAGAGAAATCTGTGACTCGTGCCTACGCTCATAGTGAAATGTCAGGAAGTTGCAGGGTTCGGTACACACACTAATGCTAACCCTAGCTCTCTTCGTTCTCATCCTAAATAGACTTCTTACTATGTTAAAATTTTATATTCCACATGTCCTTGACCATTAAATCCATTGTAATTTACAATTGCAAAAGAACTTTTCAAACTAGAGTTATCATATCGTAATAGCCAAATGCTAACAAAAAGGACTTTTACCTTCTAATACATCCATATAAAAGTTGTTGGATTGCTCCCATAGGGAAGAAAAAAGAGCTCAAATCCAATTAAAAAACAAAATGTTACATACACAGTTGGAAGAAAAAGGAAACTATACCATTTCCATAATCATTTAACCCGCTTGTTTGTGATAGATCTAGGGATGAAAACTAGCGATGGTAGGGATGAGGGATTTAGGGATGAAAACTCGTTGTGGTTGGGATTAAGTAGCATAATCATGACTTATAAAATGTTAATAAAATTAGTGTATATTTATCTTAACTCCGGATCTATCATGCTTTGCTTTGAGAGGGATCAAATTCCTAGATGTGCAAACTTTTCCTTAATATTTGTAGTTTTTAAAAAGTTTTCTAAGAAATTTTTTACTTATGTGTGTAAGATGATATTAAAATGTTTTACTTAACATGGTTATTGAAATATTTTATTTATGGTTCACATTGAATTTTTTTTTTATTAATATTATTTTAAATGTCACATGTCAGCTCCATGTATAGTATTAAGAAATTACAGATCTTGTGATATTGTGAAATAGAAAACACCTATTAATTTATTTTTTTTACTTTTAATTACTTTATTTCTCTTTCTCTATTCATAAAGTTGATATCAAATCATTTTACATAAAAATATTTTATAAATATTGTTTTTAAATATTATATAAACTCCATGTTGAATAGGGAAGGAATTATAAATCTCCTTGGTATTAACACCTTACTAACATCTTTCTATGTAATGAATGCTTAATAATTTAAAGTGAAAAAAAATCAACTTAGTAATTTATTTGAATTTCAATTTATGAATTTTTTAAATATTATAAAAGTTAATTGAATTTTTTTAAATGATTATTACTTGCACACCTACAAATTCATGGCTGGTGAACACCAAAAGGTGTAATTCTAGACTTAAAATGGTGCAAGATGATAGATATATGCTCATATGATAGATATACGTCGGGACTCCTCTAACTTGTTAGTCTAGAGAGGGAAAGGATTTTTGTAAGACGACAACCAGACTAGCTCCTATCTGTTTTATTACCACGCTCATGCAATATGAAACGCTCATGTAATATGAAACGCGCGGACAACTAAGGAAATCTGCGGTAGACAATGGGTGGACAGGTGAAACACACAGAAGTTGAAAAAATCCGTGGCTAATAATTTAAACATGGTAATATCAAAGGTTAATCATTTAAACGTGGCAAATAGATGGTGATACAGTAATTTTTTAATATGATTAAATAAATGTTAAAAAATAAACAGGTTAATTGTTAGTCATCATATTAGAATTTTAGATTAAAAAGGTGATTAATTATGCTCATTATCAATAGGTATACCCTTTTGACGTAATTATTGTTTTATTTTAATACTACGATAATGAATGATAGTAAATGTCCATTCAAAAATAAATGACACCTTTAGGAACATTGGACCAATTTCATTAAGATTACTGTAATCTCCCCCAATACGTTGCCGCAATCATCTGACACACCCGACCCGATGTACAAGGACTTCAAGGCCGCATCATTAATCCGGCCATGTTTACTGTCTAAAGCCATATCATTAATTCCGCCATGTTTACCTGTTCAACACAGTAGTTACAGCAATCATCTGACTCACCCGACCTGGTGTACAAGGACTCAAAGGCCACATCATTAATCCCGCCATGTTTACTGTCTAAAGCCACATCATTAAGCCCGCCATGTTCAGCTGTTCAACATAATGGTTACAACTTACACGACCTTACATTCCTATGATGATAACGGTTTTCAAGTAGACCGGCGACAGATATGTTAATTTTTATGGATAATGTAATGGATTTAATGAGTGTATTCTGATTATAACTGTCAAATTCGTATTAAGAGAAGGGGAACATAGAAATTAGGTGAGAATGGCAACGAACGATAAGAGAAGTAGAATCTCTCTCTATAATCATTTATAGTGCCCGTTATGTCCTCGAATTGTTATGTGCTCGAATTGTTGTAAAATCTTTGGCAGCAGTGTGGCGGTTATTTCTGGGCTCGATGTGTTGTAAAATCTTTGAGAGCAGTGGTTTTTTTGGTGTGTCAAGAGAACGTTGCAAAGAGGGTTTGTGGAAGAAGTAATGGTTGAAGATGAAAGTGTAGCCAAAGTAAGGGTTGATTTAATCTCGTTTTCCCACAATGCTTCTAATAAGGTGCTGGTTATTCATCCTACTAAGCAGCATTGAATTCTGCAGCAGCAGGTGGTATATAGGTTGTAGGATTTTAAAACACTTCATATCCAATAGTTTATATATCACTCCATGGCATTTCAATGTTGTATAGTAAAGTGGATATTGACTGCAGTTATTGCTGAGCTCCAATTCTTGTAATTTTTTTAGGAGCAATGTCTTTTTATATAAAAAAAATATTGTAAAGCTGGTTTGTGGAACAAATAATTGTTGAACATGAGATGGTAAAGAGAAGGTAGAGTAATTCCTCTCAAAACATGATTAATAATACTACAAAGAGCATCAACAAACACTAAAGATGATGTTGTAGAAATGTTGCATGCATGAGTAACAAGATTGGACATATGGAGGCTACCCTATAAAGAGAAGCGGTGATAAAACTTAATGATGAAAGTAAAGATAAAAATGAACATGGAATTCCCTCCTCGAGCATGAGATCGAGTTGACACATGAAAGAATAATTAAAACAATTAATAATGTGGAAGGAAGATGGAGATTAGATACATTTGTTTTTTGTGTCAATGAATCAAAAGAGTTAATTAATTGGATCAAAGAAATGAAAAAATTCTTCAAATTTGAACAAATTGAAGATCTAGGGCACACTTCTTTATAGTGGGATACTCTACAATTGAAGAGATACCAAAGTGGAAAAGGGAAAATTTAGAGATGGGATAGTATTGTAGCAAAATTAAAAGGTAAATTTTTGTTCTTTTGTTTTCCCAAGGTAGTGACAAAATCTTAGATAAAACTAATAAGGCATATACAAAAGAATTTACAAGTATCTTATTAGATTAGGACAAGATGTAGAAAATGTTAAATCTATACAAGAAAGAATTAGCTTGATGAATGTTCATTTTGTTGTGGAAAGATATCAATCAACTTTGAGGGATGACAAATGTTTATCAAGAAAACAATGTAATACAAGAGGCAAAGGTGCAATAGGAAGAGGAAGAGGAAGACAATCTTCATGGAAGTGACAATTGAATGGAAGAAAGGAAGTAGAGGCTGACACAAGTACATAAAATTACAACTTCAAAGGAGGTTATTATTCTACTAGATGTCGCCAGGGTTATGTTAGAGATAGAGAAGGAAGATTATGGAAACCTCTTTTAGATGTAGTTCTCAAGGACATAGAACAAGTGAATGCATAGAAATGTGAAATATAGGGGAAAACAAGAAATGAGAAGTAATGTAACCCAAGTAACAAAATCAATGGTTGAAGACGATGTGTTCAAGATATAAGGGCAAGGTGAGAATTTGATGTTTCAAATAATATTGTTGAATTTAAGAAGTCACACGTGAAGACAAAGAACGTTATTAGTGGAAGACCTTACACATATCCAAACACAAGGTTGGAAGTAAATGTTTTATGTTAATTGTTGATAGTCGCATAACATTGAAATCTTAGTTCCCACAAAAGTAATTGACAAATTAATATTGAAGTGCATTCCTCACCCTTGTCCATAGAAGGTATCATGCTTGCATAAGGGACATCCGATAAGGTAATAAAGCATGAACAAAGCTTGGCAAATTTTCAAATTGGATATTACCAAAGATTATATTCTATATGATGTGTTGTGAATAGATGCTTGTCACATTTCATTTGGAAGGCCTTAGGATTTTGAATGGATTTTTACTCATGATAGAAAAGAAACACATACTAGATTCACACTAGATTGAGAAAGGAGGAATGAAGTTATGATTGACACCAATAAAAGAAGAGAATGATTAAATGCCCAACAACAAGGTAATGTTTTGTTCCACCAAACAATTTTTAGAGGAAGTTATGATGACAAAATGTTGTTTTGTAGTGTTTCTAAAAGATGTTAGTTTAGTAGAGAAGAACATTGCTCCAACACAAGTAAGCAAGTTGTTAGAAGAATTTAAAGATGTGTTTTCAAGAGGATATTTGAATACAATTTCCAATTGTATGAAGTATTTCTGGTCAAGTAGATTTCTAGATAAAATCTACCAAACAAAGAACCAACATGATAAAGTGAAGAGGTACTCATAAAAGTTCAAGAATTATTGGATATGAGACTAATTAAAGTGTTTAAATTCACGTGTTCTAGATGTTTTACTTGCAACAAAGAAAGTAGGTGAATAGAGGATGTCCATGGGTTTCAAAGTCATAACAAAAAAACAATAAATTATATATTTCATGTGATACCCTAGTATTGATCTCCAGAGCAATAATGTATATTTGTAAATGATGAATGATTAAAATCCAAATGATGCAATGTGTAAAATGATACATTGAATGATAATAAAAGAGTACATCATAGGTTGTAGAAGAAGAATGACAAAATAACGGGGGATGTGATTCCGCAAGAGGGGAATGAAAGGGGGCTTAGGAAGCTAAAGAGGGCTAAAGGAAAATAATAATATTGATAATCCTAACTCCTTAACCTTGTTTAATTACCCTTCTGTAATCCTTGTGACTAGTTCTAAGAGAGGGAAAATGTGTACTTCCCATGAAGACATGCGGTTTATCATTAGCATGCAAATAAACTCCACAATTTTGGACATGCAAGAGGGGTATCCATGTTCATTCTTCTCAAAGGTTTTCTCTTTGAGCTTAAGCTAAGATATTATTATTGTAAAGAAATTATGGACAATGGTTGGCATGAAACTATGAAGAATTATAACTATGTGTATGGTAAATTGTTATATCTTGAACCTTTGAGGAAAATATTAAAGTGATTGCAAAACATGAAGATGCTAATAAATCTCTATAAATATTTGTTTACTCTATAATAGTTAGTATACTTGAGTTAGATGCACCTAGAGAAGGTGAAGGAATTTCTTGAATGAACAAGTCCCAAAAGCATATTCAAGGTGAGAAACTTTCGTGGTTTGGCGATCTTTTATTGAATGCTTATTTGCAATTTCAGTGGCATATGTGCACCATTAGCTAAATGAATGAACAGTTGACAATAACAACCTAATGAAGATTTGAGTTTTTGAAGACAAAGGTAACATAAAAGCTTGTTTGCCATCATAACTAAACTTCAATAATTTTTTTCAAGTTAATTACGTTGCAAGTGGTTCTGCATTGGGAGCAATGTCAAGAAGGAATACAAATTGTGTTGTTTAATGAGAAATTATGTTGGTAGAAATCTACAAAAAGGGTTAGCAAATTCCCAAATGTAAAGGTTGTGACCTAGATATAGAAAAACATAGAGAGTTTAAAGCATAAAACACACTTCAAGAATGGATTCACATCATATAAAACCCTAGTCTACCATATGAAAGAAATAAAAGAAAGAAAAGATACCAGCAAAATGAAGTAGGTAGGATTTGAAGAATATGAATAAACTCTATACCCAATGGAACAAATAAACTACAATATCACCTATGAAGAAGATCTTTAAAGAAAGTAGCTCCAAGACCTCCTCCTTGGGAGGGTCCTTTGCTTTTCATATGTGTGGTGAATCATCTCTCCTATAATTGTAAGTAACTTGGATGATGCTAAAATGCTATAAAGAGAAAAGATTTATCTTCATATCTAGCATGTACTTACTTGTGAATGGAGAGACCTCTTGGTTTTTATGATAAAAATAGTGGTTACACCCCCTTTGACATGATCATAATAAATCATGATTTAAATCATGATTTGTTGACCATATGAGTTTAACAACTACTTTTAGTTTAGATAAGTCCACTATTGGGTATTTTACTTTTCGATAATTTCGAATGGAAACTCTCTTGCAATTTTTTKGGAGTGATTTTTGCTTTGACCCCCACTTTTTATGGTGAAAAGTACATTTGGTGTTTTTGATTGTGAGAATGACCACGTGCTTCCTAAGGTCTAATGGAGGTGGAATGTAGTGGGGAGAGTGATAAACATATCCCTAAAAATATGCCATGTGTAGCTGTTCAACACACTGGTTACACGACTTTACATTACTACGATGAGAACAGTTTTCAAGTAGACCGACGACAGATATGTTAATTTATATGTTGATAATATAATCTGTAAGAATGTCGAGTTGCTCCAACTGGAGCAAAAGCTTAACCAGCAGGCGCTTTCAGACATCACATGGGCAAGGGTTGACTTCGTTTCGTATCCGTTCGATGCCTCGAAGCAGGTGCCGGTTATTTCTGGGCTCGAATTGTTGTAAAATCTTTGGGAGAGGTGTGCCTGTTATTTCTGGTCTGGAATGGGAGTGGGTTAAATCCGGAGTAATCTAATCTTCTCTTTAAATTTTTTATTTAAATTTTTTTTTAGGTTTTCTCGTTTTTAAATTTTTGGTCATTTCAAAATTTTAATTGATTTTTTTATTATTTGGGTTGATTTAAAATGGGGCATAATCCCTAGTTAAAGGTTTTGAAATGTAATGCATGTAAAATTATATTGATCCATGTAAAATTCAGACAACTCCTAAAAATTTGGCTTGATTCAAACTCATTGTTTTGCCTGAAAAGTAAAACTCAAAAAAAAAGATTGCTCCTAAATTAACTTACTCCTTCTAGAATTGTTGTAAAATCTTTGGAAAAAGTGCCTATTATATCTGCACTCGAAGCATTGTAATTTTTGAGAGCAGTGCATTTTTTTAATTTTATTTTTTAAAAACATTGTAAAGAGGGTTTATGGAAACAGTAATTGTTGAAAATGAGATGATTGAGAGACGTTTTTTTTTTTTTTTTCTAAAACATTGTAAATAGGGTTTCTGGAAGCAGTAATTGTTGAAAATGAGATGGTAGAGAGACGAGACGAGGTAGAGGAATTCCTATCAAAAGAGGATTAGGAAGATTACAAAGAGCATAAACGAACCCTAAATATGATAATGTAGAAATGTTGCATCCATAAGTAACAAGATTGGTGATTATGGACGATACTTAATAAAGAACGGTGAAATTTTTTTAATAATGAAAGTGAATATAAAAGTGAACAAGGAGTTCATTAAGAAAGCAAGAGTAGAGCTTAGTGCAGAGCTTAGTGCATAGGAAAAATAATAATTAAAGAAATTAACATTGATTAGATACATTTGTGTATTTTGTGACATTGAATTTAGATGATTTTGGACCTACTTTTTAATATTGGGATACTCTACCATTCGAGACATAACCAAACTGAAAAAGGGAAAATTTAGAGATGAGAATGAATTGTAGTGAAATTAAAGGGTAATTTTTTTTCTTTTAGTTTTCCCAAGGTAGTGGAAACATCTTAGATAAAACTGATCTACATGGAAAGTAGTGGCCACCTACTTATTCCATTAGTTCAAAATAGGGATTTCCACATTGACATTTTTTCTCTAGTTGAAAGAGTCTTAAACTTTTGGGGCCGTTTTGAGGCCCTAAAAAATATTTTTTTGGCGTGACACAATCACATTATAGAATTTATCCAGTGTGAGAAAAAAATGTGTAGTTCTCAGATAGAACTTTCCAACGAGCTATCGTGCACCCCAAACATAGATCATATGCAAAAGTTACGCCCTTGGGAAGTTGATGTATCAACTACCCCCATTGGGACCCGCAAACCTTTTGGCATTTCATCTTCCGGGGTTAGGGTTTTGGATTTTCTTTATGTTAAAAAGGCCTTTGGAGCCTCATTGTAAACATCATCTTCTTGTGAATCAGCGTAGCCATCACATCTCTTCTCAGAGATAAGTTGCCACCAGTCTAGCGAGTTCATTCACTTTGTATTTTTACAGTTTGTATACATTTTTGTCATTAATAAAAATTGTGCATTAATAAATATCTGTGTTTCTCACAATATATCTGTGTATTTTCTTATTATATTTCCACCTTCATTTTGTTCTCAAAATAATCTAGATCAGTGGTATCAGAGAAGACTATTCCTTTTCATTTCTTAGTGCATGTCCCCAGCGAGCTCAAGGTATAGAGAGTTGGGTTTTGAGCTAGTTTCTCTTATGGACTACCGCTCTCGCCAACCCAAGTAGCCTCTCATGGTGGAGGAAAAGAGAGATGAGGGAGAAGAATATCCCATCAAGTTGTTGCTCGTGGAAGCCCTCGTGCAACAGAGGAACGAGATGTTGGATATTTTTTCCCAAATCCTTCAATGATTACTCACAATAAAAGGCACATCTTCATCAAGAAATTGCTTTGGAGATGCTACCCCATTCAATATACAAGTTAATTTTTATATTCCCATATTTGAAGGTTAGATCGATTCAGATGCTTTGGAAAAATGGTTAAATTTGCTAGAAGGTTATTTCTATGTTCACAATTCTTTCGACAGAGGAAAGATCACCTTTGTGCTCCTTAAGGCTCTCCCCCATGTCAAACATTGGTGGGAAACTTACTGCGAATAAAATTACACAAAGGAGCTTAGGATATTTGGGGTCGAGCCCACTTGGGAATTTTTTATGAATGCGGTCAAGGAGCAATATTACCCTGTAGGAAACTATGATGACCAGTACATGAGATGGACCATGCTGCATCAAGAGAGGGGTCAAACAGTTCCAGAGTTCACAAATATATTCCATACATTCCGCACCAAGTTGGGTATCAAAGACTCCAAGCAAAATCTGGTTCTAAAATACTGTAGGGCTCTTCGCAGGTACATCCAAAATGAAATGGAATTTCTTGAAATTTCATCAGTGGGAGCCGCTTATCGATATGTTGTCAAAATCGAGCATAAATTTAAGAAACAGAATAAGTGGCAGTTCGGGTATGCAAATCCGCAACAACCAAAGTATGGTAAAGGCATCCCTAACTCACAGAACAACCAATATCAAGACCACCAGTCCAAGCCATAGGAAAATAAGGGTAACGGGAAGATGAAAAAGGACACTGGGAAGTGGTGTGACTTCCACAAAATCCCTTGGCACAACACCGATGAATGTCGCTCAAAACAGTCATTGGCGGCCCATCTCGAAGAAACAGAGTCAAGCCCTGACTCAAAATCTGATTCAGACAACAAGAAAATGAGATAGATAATTGATGCAGACCCCACTACTATTGTTGCGACCACAATAATCCAAACAAAAGAATCAAAGGATCATGAGGAGGGGGAGCGCCTTTTCCATTCCCAGATGTGGGAGAAGGGGACCCGACTGCATTTGATTGTTGATCATAGCGGAAGACAAAAAAATATAATCTTAGAAGAGTTCATTAAGAAGTTGTATTTTCCAACAACACCACACCCGCAACCATACAACATCTGGTGGCTTCACCAGGGTCGAGATCTCCATGTTAGCCAACAATGCCACATTTCCTACACTATCAATCCCTTCAAGGATGAGGTGCTGTGTGATGTTTCCCCACTATAAGTCTGTGATGTTTTGTTAGGCCTGCCATATATGTGGAAGCATCATGATGTTTATGAGTCTCGACCCTATAGTGTCATTACTACTTTGGGGGCTCAACTCTATAGGATACCAGAGGTAGTTTTGACTATTGTGTTGAAAAAATAGTGTCACAAAGTAATCTCTCACACTACAAAGTTTAGCCTCTTCACAATATCGACAGAAGGTCAAAAGAAGGACACTGCAACCACTGCAGCCTCGACACAATACCTTTCTATCCAATAGAAGCATATTGTAGAAGAGCGCCAATATATTCTTACTGCACCTACAGGGGTGCCTCCACATTGCCTAGTCAAGCGAATTTATAAAAAATCCCTTCGTACTCTTTGTGTTGCATCTTCACCGATAGAGTCCTCCCACAATTAATAAGATCATGCAACTAGATTGGTTAAATGGATCCAATCCCTCCAACAATAGTTTCATAACAACCTTCAACAAGCTAAGCAAGACAACTTCTTCAGCAAGGCAAGCAACTCACCAAGGTTCAAATTCAGCAAAATCTTCCCCGGTAACTTGACGCAATGGATACCATTGCTTCCTAAGGGGGGAAGAATGATCTAGGAGGAAATCGGTGGTCACCCACCTATTCCATTAGATCAAAATAGGGATTTCCACCTTGGCGGTTTTTCTATAGTTTTTCAAGTTATAAACTTCTGGGGCTGTTTTGAGGCCCTAAACAATGTTTTTTTGGCATGGAGTAATTACACTATAGGCTTTAGCCAGAGTGTGGCAGATAAATGTGTATTCCTTGAATAGACCTTTCCAATGATCTATCGTACTCCCCAAACGAAGATGTATACAAAAGTTACACCCTTGGGAAGTTGACATATCAAATACCCCCATTGGGGCACGCAAACCTTTTGGCGTTTCATCTTCTGGGGTAAGGGTTTTGGATTTTCTTTATGTTAAAAAGAACTTTGGAGCCTCATTGTAAATATCATCTTATTGCAATTGAGCATAGCCATCACATCTCTTCTCAGAGATAAGTTGCCACCATTCTAGTGAGTTAATTCACTCTATATTTTTACAGTTTCTGTACATTTCAATCATTAATAAAAATTGTGCATTATTGTATATCTGTGTTTCTTGCAATATATCTATGTATTTGCTTATTATATTTGCGCATTCATTTCGTTCTCAAAATAATACGGATAAAAAACAAAAGAACAATTAAAGAGTATATAATTTGTTTTTACAAGTTGTTGATTAGATTAAGACAAAATCTAGAAAATGGTAAACCTTTACAAGAAAAAACTATCTTGATTAATGTTCACACTGTTGTGGAAAGATATCACTCAACTTTGAGGGATGACAAAAAAATTTCAAGAAAACAACATAATACAAGAGGAAAAGGTGCAATACGAAGAGGAAGTCAATCTTTAGGGAGGTGACAATTGAATGGAAGAAAGGAGGCAGAGGCCAACACAAGTACATAAAATCATAGCTTCAAAGGAGGTTATAATTCTAGTAGAGGTCAAGGTTATGTTAGATATAGAGAAGGAATATTTATGGAAACCCTTTTCGGATGTGGTTCTCAAGGACATATAACAAGTGAATGCCTATAAATGTGAATTACAGGAGAAAATAAGAAACAAGAAGTAATGTAACCCAAGTAACAAAATCGGTGGTTGAAGACAATGTGTCCAAGATACAAGGGCAAGGTGAGAATTTAATATTTCCAACAATATTGTTGAATCTAGAGAAGTCACACATGAAGACAAAGAACCTTAACAATGGAAGACTTTACTCAAAACCAAACAAAAGGTTGGAAGTAATTGTTTTATGTTAATTGTTGATAGTCACATAACATTCACAATTTAGTCTCCACACAAGTAATTCAAAAATTAATATTGAAATGCATTCCTCACCCTTGTGCATATAAGGTATCATTGCATAAGGGACATTAGGTAATAGAGTATGAACAAAGTTTGATAAATTTTCAAATTAGATATTGTCAAAGATGATATTCTATGTGATGTGTTGTGTATAGATGCTTGTCGTAATTTTTAGGAATACCTTAGGAGTTTGAGTGTAATTATGCTCATGATGGGAAAAGAAACACATACTAGATTCACACTAGACTGAGAGAGGAGAAATTAAGTTACAATTGAAACCAATAAAAGAATACAATGATTAAATCCCCAACAATAAGGTAATGTTTTGTTCCACCAAACATTTTTTTAAGGAACCTAAGATGCAAAGATGTTGTGTTGCAGTGTTTCCAACAGATGTTAGTTTAGTAGAAAAGAACATTGTACCAACAAAAGTAATTGAGTTTCTTGAAGAATTTAAAGAAGTGATTTCAAGAAGATATTCTAATAATATTTCCAATTGCCAGAAGTATTTCTCATCAAACATATTTGATACCTAGATCAAATCTACCAAACAAATAACCACGTATATTCACGCATGTTAAAAGTGAAGAGGTAATCAAACAAGTTCAATAATTGATTGATACGAGACTAATTAGAGAGTTTAAATGCATGTGTTGTACATTTTTTACTTGCACCAAAGAAAGTAGGTAAATAGAGGATGTGCATGGATTCCAAAGACAAAGAAAGAAAACAATAAATTACAGACTTCTTGTAATACCCCAGTATTGATCCCTAGACCTATAATGTATATGTGTACATGTGATGAATGACCTAAAGCCAAATGATGCAATATGTAAAATGGTACATTAAATGATAACAAAAGAATACATCATAGGCTACAAAAGAATGAGGGCCTATGATTCCACGGAAGGGGAAAGAAAGGGGGATTATGGGGGCTCAAGGGGGATAAAGGAAGATAGTACTATTGATCATATCCTAAGTCCTTAACCTCGATTAAATTTTAATATGTGGTGAATACCTGCACAAAAGATCTAGCTAGAAAAATAGCATACACAACTTGCAAAGGTGAAAAGAGAGAAAAACTGGAGAGAAAGAATAAGAATTGTATTAACCATATCCCACATACAAATAATGAAAAATTTACAATAGAGATAGGCTACATGAGTAATTAATTCACCATAGTAGTGATCTAGAGAGATATAGAAACTCATTAATAGACACTAGAGTGAACTACCACCTAGTCCTAGTTAACTGATACATACAATAACTAGTTAACTGAGTCACACGTGTGGAAGTGAGAGAAACACATGCAACTGCTAGTGATAAAATGGAGGTTTCTATGCATGAGATAATTCCACTAGTCTAATTGAGTGTAACTGAATTTGAACTGAAGAGGAGCACCCTATATTGTAGGGGAATATTCTCTAGAGAGAATATTCTCATCTAAGAAAGTTTTCTCAACATTGGACTATCAAAATTAGGAAAATAATTCTAGGTGACTGTGTAATATCTCTAACACCCCCCTTAAACACTACTATGGTGTACATGATGAATAGGTCCCGGCAACAAAGACCATGTTAGGCACCGATTGTACAATGCATATAAAAATGAGACATTGAAAAAACAATAAAAGAGGGAAAATATCATGAGAACCCCCCGTGAAGGTACAATGCATAAGAAAAATCAAAAAAATGAGAAGGAACAAAAAGCAGTTGCTAAGAAATTGTGTCTTTCACTCCATGAAGACCTCNGTTTTTCTATAGTTTTTCAAGTTATAAACTTCTGGGGCTGTTTTGAGGCCCTAAACAATGTTTTTTTGGCATGGAGTAATTACACTATAGGCTTTAGCCAGAGTGTGGCAGATAAATGTGTATTCCTTGAATAGACCTTTCCAATGATCTATCGTACTCCCCAAACGAAGATGTATACAAAAGTTACACCCTTGGGAAGTTGACATATCAAATACCCCCATTGGGGCACGCAAACCTTTTGGCGTTTCATCTTCTGGGGTAAGGGTTTTGGATTTTCTTTATGTTAAAAAGAACTTTGGAGCCTCATTGTAAATATCATCTTATTGCAATTGAGCATAGCCATCACATCTCTTCTCAGAGATAAGTTGCCACCATTCTAGTGAGTTAATTCACTCTATATTTTTACAGTTTCTGTACATTTCAATCATTAATAAAAATTGTGCATTATTGTATATCTGTGTTTCTTGCAATATATCTATGTATTTGCTTATTATATTTGCGCATTCATTTCGTTCTCAAAATAATACGGATAAAAAACAAAAGAACAATTAAAGAGTATATAATTTGTTTTTACAAGTTGTTGATTAGATTAAGACAAAATCTAGAAAATGGTAAACCTTTACAAGAAAAAACTATCTTGATTAATGTTCACACTGTTGTGGAAAGATATCACTCAACTTTGAGGGATGACAAAAAAATTTCAAGAAAACAACATAATACAAGAGGAAAAGGTGCAATACGAAGAGGAAGTCAATCTTTAGGGAGGTGACAATTGAATGGAAGAAAGGAGGCAGAGGCCAACACAAGTACATAAAATCATAGCTTCAAAGGAGGTTATAATTCTAGTAGAGGTCAAGGTTATGTTAGATATAGAGAAGGAATATTTATGGAAACCCTTTTCGGATGTGGTTCTCAAGGACATATAACAAGTGAATGCCTATAAATGTGAATTACAGGAGAAAATAAGAAACAAGAAGTAATGTAACCCAAGTAACAAAATCGGTGGTTGAAGACAATGTGTCCAAGATACAAGGGCAAGGTGAGAATTTAATATTTCCAACAATATTGTTGAATCTAGAGAAGTCACACATGAAGACAAAGAACCTTAACAATGGAAGACTTTACTCAAAACCAAACAAAAGGTTGGAAGTAATTGTTTTATGTTAATTGTTGATAGTCACATAACATTCACAATTTAGTCTCCACACAAGTAATTCAAAAATTAATATTGAAATGCATTCCTCACCCTTGTGCATATAAGGTATCATTGCATAAGGGACATTAGGTAATAGAGTATGAACAAAGTTTGATAAATTTTCAAATTAGATATTGTCAAAGATGATATTCTATGTGATGTGTTGTGTATAGATGCTTGTCGTAATTTTTAGGAATACCTTAGGAGTTTGAGTGTAATTATGCTCATGATGGGAAAAGAAACACATACTAGATTCACACTAGACTGAGAGAGGAGAAATTAAGTTACAATTGAAACCAATAAAAGAATACAATGATTAAATCCCCAACAATAAGGTAATGTTTTGTTCCACCAAACATTTTTTTAAGGAACCTAAGATGCAAAGATGTTGTGTTGCAGTGTTTCCAACAGATGTTAGTTTAGTAGAAAAGAACATTGTACCAACAAAAGTAATTGAGTTTCTTGAAGAATTTAAAGAAGTGATTTCAAGAAGATATTCTAATAATATTTCCAATTGCCAGAAGTATTTCTCATCAAACATATTTGATACCTAGATCAAATCTACCAAACAAATAACCACGTATATTCACGCATGTTAAAAGTGAAGAGGTAATCAAACAAGTTCAATAATTGATTGATACGAGACTAATTAGAGAGTTTAAATGCATGTGTTGTACATTTTTTACTTGCACCAAAGAAAGTAGGTAAATAGAGGATGTGCATGGATTCCAAAGACAAAGAAAGAAAACAATAAATTACAGACTTCTTGTAGTACCCCAGTATTGATCCCTAGACCTATAATGTATATGTGTACATGTGATGAATGACCTAAAGCGAAATGATGCAATATGTAAAATGGTACATTAAATGATAACAAAAGAATACATCATAGGCTGCAAAAGAATGAGGGCCTATGATTCCACTGAAGGGGAAAGAAAGGGGGATTATGGGGGCTCAAGGGGGATAAAGGAAGATAGTACTATTGATCATATCCTAAGTCCTTAACCTCGATTAAATTTTAATATGTGGTGAATACCTACACAAAAGATCTAGCTAGAAAAATAGCATACACAACTTGCAAAGGTGAAAAGAGAGAAATTGGAGAGAAAGAATAAGAATTGTATTAACCATATCCCACACACAAATAATGAAAAATTTACAATAGAGATAGGCTACATGAGTAATTAATTCACCATAGTAGTGATCTAGAGAGATATAGAAACTCATTAATAGACACTAGAGTGAACTACCACCTAGTCCTAGTTAACTGATACATACAATAACTAGTTAACTGAGTCACACGTGTGGAAGTGAGAGAAACACATGCAACTGCTAGTGATAAAATGGAGGTTTCTATGCATGAGATAATTCCACTAGTCTAATTGAGTGTAACTGAATTTGAACTGAAGAGGAGCACCCTATATTGTAGGGGAATATTCTCTAGAGAGAATATTCTCATCTAAGAAAGTTTTCTCAACATTGGACTATCAAAATTAGGAAAATAATTCTAGGTGACTGTGTAATATCTCTAACACCCCCCTTAAACACTACTATGGTGTACATGATGAATAGGTCCCGGCAACAAAGACCATGTTAGGCACCGATTGTACAATGCATATAAAAATGAGACATTGAAAAAACAATAAAAGAGGGAAAATATCATGAGAACCCCCCGTGAAGGTACAATGCATAAGAAAAATCAAAAAAATGAGAAGGAACAAAAAGCAGTTGCTAAGAAATTGTGTCTTTCACTCCATGAAGACCTCGCAACTCTGCAAGTTTGCGCTCTTTGAATATTTTGTTGAAGATGTAGATGTCTACATGGATATGATGAAGTAGATGCACCAGTGATATGTCCACACATATCCACTTTCTCTTTTTGTAATGAATAATATCCAAATGAAGTTTGGAAGAAAATTTGAAAATCGTGCGGTCGTTTCAAGAAAAATGCTAAAATTTTGTTGATTTTAAAATGCTCATAACTTCACTTCCCGAAATCTGTTTTGAAATATTTGTTTTTTGAAATTGGGTTATTTTTCCGAGAGGAAATCAAATATACAGTTTGTATCTTCAAATACTGTTCATTAAATTTCATAATTGAATCTAATATGTGCGACCTCCTTTTTGGTCCCAAGATGCATACATGTGGCTCCTGAGATGCATGCATGGTGTATGAAAAAGTATCTGCACATGACTTCTTATATCCATGCATGATATCTTCCGCATGAAATTCAGAAAACAAATACGAAATGGAGTAGGCATCATTTGCAATTAATGAAACAAAAATTTGTGCAAGTACTTGTGTAGAAGACTCTTCAAAATAAGAGGCTTGATATTTTGATGACTTCTCTTCTGGATCTATCTTTTCAATCTCGTGAATGAAATATTCACAGTCTTCTTTATTCCTAAATAGAACCTCCAATATGATCCATATTTCATTTGGAGTTGAGTCTCATGATTTGTACTATACTTGGTGGATAATTTAAGGAGAAATAGACCAGAAGATACATCCTATGGTCATATCTTGTCTATTGAGAAAGTAATTTTTCTCATCAGCAGAATCAAGATTTACTTCCATTTCCATGGTTATTTGGTATAAGCCTCTACCTCTCAGAAGAAGTATATTCATTTAGGTTTCTGTGGTGAGAAATATGTTCAGAAATTGTCGGAAGAACCACAGTATTTATGACATCATGTTGTCGACGTTTCAGATCCATAACAGGATCCATCATCAGGACCAAAAAAGTCTAAGAAAAATAGTAAGAGAAGAGCCTTTATTAAATAGTGATGAGGTGGGTGCAAAAACTACGTTTGGCTGAGTGAAACCCTCTTTTTTAGGAGAAATTTAGGGTTGACCAGGGGTTTTAGTAAAAAATATATTAATTTTATGTTGATTAAGGGCTAAATTAAGGTTAAATTAATGAGGAAACCCTAGTATTAAGGAAGTACATATAATCTTAAGTTAATTTTACTAAGCGATGTTAGTTTTGCCAATATTAATGTTATGTTAATTATAGGTTAGAATAATGAGGTAAACCTTAGGTTTGAGGAAGTTAGTGTTATTAATATTAATCTTAAGTTAGTTTGACTAATTAAAGCTAATTTTAGGTTCAAATTATTAATATTAAATTATTTTAGGTTCAAAAAGGCTAAATTTAACTATAAGGTATATTTAATTATGGGTTAAAATAAGGTTAATAAAATAGGTTAAAATTAATGCTAAATCATTTTACTAAAACCCCTGGTCAACCCTAAATTTCTCCTAAAAAAGAGGGTTTCACTCAGTCAAACGTAGTTTTTTCACCTGCCTCATCACTATTTAATAAAGGCTCTTCTCTTACTATTTTTCTCAGACTTTTTTGGTCTTGATGATGGATCCTGTTATGGATCTGAAACGTCGACGACATGATGTCATAAAGAAGTATATTCTCTGGCTTTCACTCCAATTAGTTATACGGTGTTAGAATTGCAGACGATGGAACTTCCATTATTCCTACATTCTTCAATCTTCAGTACCTGCAAATAATGTTTCGGTGCACCTTCTTCCTAGCAACATGTGGGCTCTCATACCATGTAATATGTGGTGAATACCTGCAAAGAATATCTAACTATCCAAAGAACATACATAGCTTTCAAAGGTGAGAAGAAGAGAGAGAAATTGGAGAGAAAGAATAAGAATTGTATTAACCATATTCCAAACACAAAGAGTGAATAATTTACAATAGATATGGGATGCATGAGTAACTAATGTACCATAGTAGTGATCTAGAGAGATCTAGACACTCACTRACAAACACTAGAGTGAATTTCYACACAGCTCTAGTTAACTAATCCATGCAATCATCAGTTAACAAAGTCACTATCAAACTTAGAAAAATAATTCTAGGTGAGYGTGTAATATCTCCAACATATTTATCATTCATTAATCCTTCTGATTAGTTCTATGAGAGGGAAAACCTATACTTCCCATGAATACATTTGGTTTATCATTAGCATGAAAATATACTCCAAGATTTCGGACATGTGCAAGAGGGAGATCCATGTTCATTCTTCTTGGAGGTTTTCTCTCTAAGCTTAAGCTTCCATATTACTATTGGGTAAAATCATCAATGTTGGTAACACTTTTGTGAGAACTAGGTCGCGAAAAGTTGTTTATGACCATTTTGCAACTGAACAAATGACACATACTTTCGGTCAAAATAAGTTTTTTCTCGAAATTTAAGTCTAACAATGCCCTCAAAATTAGTGCACTCAATGTGTTTTTAATATTTTTTTTCTGGTTATTATATTGTTGACCGAAATATCTTTTGGCCGAAAGATATTCCGAATGAAAAACTATTTTGATCGAAAGATATTTCAGTCGAAATTATATATATATATATATATATATATATATATATACCCGATTAACCAGTAGAAAGTTTGGCTTCCTGTCATGGTTTCACCATCCGATAGCTATGTCAAGTCTCCCTTGAGTTTCACCATGCCCACAAGCTTCTCCATGATTTAGACAGCGCTAAAGAGGTTATAGAGTTGCATTGATTTTCCCTCCCTACCAACTTATATTTAGCCAACCCCATAGCTATATTGATCTAGCAAACCTGAAGGGTTGCAGGTCAGTGGAGCACAAGTCCCTAATAGTGATCTCTGAGCGGACGTCAGCAGAGCATAAGTACCCAATAGATATCTCATAAAAGCCCTGAAGAGTCGCAAGTATGTATTTTGGTGTTCCTATTTTCCTTGTTAAGTATATATTTTTACTTTATAATTAATTGAGTGGGTTGTACATACAACTGGAATGAATTAGGAGGCCCCATATTACATATTTTTTAAGATATTACACGCTTGATCCAATAAAATTTCATTTGTTCTCTTGTGTTACTTGAATGTTGTTTTCCACTTGGCAAATTGATTTTACGACCTGTGCAATAGCTAGAAAGTGAACATGGTTGCAAATAAAGTGGAATTTCGTACTATAAAAGTTCATTGTCTTTCCTTTCGCTTATTCTAGATATATGTAAAATATTTTATTAGGAAATATGTTTATTGATGCATAATAATATACCCTATAATTCATAAGAAATACAAGACTTAGACTAAAGGATTGTTGATCTTGTTGACAGTCCTCACAGCGCAGAAATGTAGTTTTGGGTCTTTCTAATGAACTGCTTGATATTTCTCCAAGACTCAAGCCTGGAATGTTAAGTCCTACGGTGATAATTAAGGAAGCTTATTGGGTCGATTCTCACCATAGAACTACATTTAAATTAGGCGATTGGGGTTTAGATCATGATTCTTTTATGATTGGGAAAATTCAAATGTTAAAGTATGCCCAACTCCACATCTTAAAATGTTAAAATAAAAAATCAACGTTTTAGGTTTTTGTCATATTAAATTTGTTTCACAAAACAAAATTTTCAATCCACATAAATACTTAATCTAAAATGTTAGTTGTAAATCATCATGGGAGAGGAGAGAAAAGAGTTAAAGAGAAGGATTGTGATACAAGTTTACAATGATATATAGTGAAAAAAATTATCAAGAATTTTAAATTGTATGGGATAATGAGACATTGGCCTCATTAGATGCATTGTTAATTTTACATTCAATGTATTTACATATAACCATAAAAAGGATAAGGATAATGTTTAAAGTTTTTTAGGTTTGTAGAAGATGTAAAATGGCAGGTGATCAAAAAATTTAATCTTTATCGTAATTTTATTGGACAAGCCATCTTTAACTAAAATTCCAGGAATGCCTCTACCTATTATGTTGCATAATATCCTCTAGTATGATCATATTTTTTGGTTGATAAATAGCTCTTTGTACTCAGTAACACCATCATCTAAGGAATTCCTATATCTATAGTTTTCCCTAGGGTAGTTACAACTCATGGGTGAATGCCTCATTGCTCAAAGTATAAAACTCCCTTTTCTAACAAAATCTCCTGCCTGTAAGTCTAACAAACCATTATACCTTAATTACATCATAATGAATATTCATTATGGAGTCTATGTGCTTAGATGGAACATTGGAATTTTCACTATGGAGTCTATGCATTCAAATGGAACAGTTTTTGTATTTAACTATGTTATATTTCATCTTGTTGAAATTTTACATTTGTTTTGTTGAATATAGAAATATGTGTCTTCTTTATAGACATGAATAATAGTTGTAGTGAACTTAGAGAATTTAAGAGGGATTGTTATTAATAACATGAACCCTATGTTGAGTTATTCGAGTTCTTCATTAGCTTTAGTTATAATTTTTTTCAAGTACACCTAGTAAGATATCCATATATTCTTTCCAAAATAAACATTTAATGAACATAACATATTTACTCACCTCAATTTTCAATTTTTGTGTTTCATATGATTCATAATGAAGAAGATACTATTGCTTTTGCAGAAAAGGTACCATATAACTTTACTAGATTTCATTAGAAACACTAATTTCAGATCATTTATCAATAAAATTACATGTCAAGTTCTAGTATTTTTTCATCTACTCAAGCACTTTGCATTAATCTAGTTATAATATAAATATTTTAAATAATTTGTTAGTAATGTATATTCCTCTAAATGATGTTATGAAGGGGAAAAATATGTTTTGTTTCCATTTTCACATGTTTTATGTTTATAGCTACATCATATGTTTGTTATTTAACATGTTTTATTCTTATAGATATCATATATAATTTTTTTCTTTTTTAGTAATTATAAATAATATGTATCCTTTCTTTCTTGGAAAATAGTTGTAACTTATTATTTAAAATAGAAAGATTACAATTTGCATATGCATGAAACCATCATTCTAAAATGACACTAGACCTTTTTGTCTACCTTTATTTAAATTAGAGGCACACAAGAAATCTTCATTGATTTTACACAAGCTTCCTAATATATATAATCTAACATAACCTAAAAAAGTATTGCTAAGAAAAACACATATTTCTCTTGTTATTACAACTACATGACATTGCACTCCATTTAAGTAATGTCTTAGAGAGTATTATCTCAAAGATATTCAAATGGTGTAATGGTTTTAAAAAATAGATTTTGAGTGGCCTACTACTCTAAATTTAGAAACATGACTTATCATCTGATGATTGCCATTAAGATTTCAGATCCTAAACCTCCAAGACAACACCAATATTCAATTCCATCTTTAATCCTTCATTTGATAAGCCACATGCCATGATATTGAGATATCTATAAACATGGTGATAGGAGATGATGGAAAATATTGTCTCCATTCTTTTCAATTGTTCTAGTATATGATGCAATATCGAGTTGCCCATCCTATTGTGGCTACTTATCCAATTTACTGGCACATTAAATTCCCCAAAAGCCTACAATTTTTAGAGATCCAGATCCTTATCTGCTACCAACTTCAATAAGAGCTTTAGAGACATCAAATCAACATAGTTTTTAGAAGCCCCCCTTCTTGCCACATTATCCTACTTGGAAATTAAAATGATAAGAACTAATCATAAATCAATTACCCATTGCGGCACATAAAAATAACTTCTCTTGGATAGCACCATGTAAATACCCTTAGCATCATGATTAATCAATTAGATGATGATTTAGAATCTTAGATTTTTTAACCTTTGAGGGGATTTTTATGCCTTTAAATATTGTTGTAACATGAGATGCACATTGAAAGTGTGGCATATACATTTTTTGAAATATGTTTGCATTTCTAGCTAATCAAATTCCCTAAGAAGCCACAAGGGGGAGAGATTTTAAGTATTTATGATAATTTTATGTGAATATAATTCTTCAAATACCCATCCATTTTATGTGAATGTGAATATGAATATAGTTTTGAAGGGTGAGCATGCTTGAAGACACACATTGTTACTGGTATGATTCATAAACAACCTCAAAACAGGGATAAGAGTGATGGAATATTTAAAATTAATTTGTAGATAGCTTTCAAAAAATCCATGCTAAATATTTAGTGTAATATTGTTAATCACCATATCTATTATTGTTTATGTGATCAAAACCCTACTACTATTTGACTTTGACATTCGTTCATTCATTGGATATTAAACATAATTGGAAAGTTCTGCAATTCACCATTAAGGAAGAGAAAAACAAATAGTTGATCCAATAAATTTAATAATTTACTCATCATTCTCTTCATTAGAACCAACATTCAAAGCATTCAACTGAGTAATTAATTTTTCCTTTCTCTCTTCATAGGTTAGTTTCATTGTCAAGTAATGTTTCTACAGTTTAGGGACATGTTTCTCAATGTGTTTGATTAGCAGGTCTTCTTCAATACCTAAAAACATGAAACATCTGTAATATATCAACATACTTTGTACACTCAGTTTACCATTAGATATTTTTAACCATAAAGAAAATTTTGAAGCACAATGTGTATCTCGAAGTTCAAAACAGAAATATATGCAAAATTTTAACTTTGGATATGTTATGGCCATATTATGATATAGTCAAGAACATTTTACACTCTTTAAGCAATAAGTTGGCTTTAGTAAATACCCTCACCAGCAATGTATCTTCTTGGTGTCAAGCTTTCATGAGAGATAAATAAGGGTGCATTGTCCAAGCTACATAGGTAAACAAACATATGGAGTTTTCCATCCCAACAAATTGGAGTTTTTATCCCAAGATGAGAGTGTAGAGACATTTCTTATGTTTTTTGCGCTCAACCATTATTTTAGATATTTTATTATGTTTGTTTGCCTCAAGATAGATACACCATAATGTTTTATCCCTAAAGATCAATATCCCTTCCTCGTCATGATTCCTAGGGAGGATTTTCCTCAATGATATTGAAATACTTTTTTGGATACCTTTTGATTGTTTTGGTTCATAAGTTTTGGGTTAATATTGTGCGCACATGAACAAATGAATTTGTGCATTGCTCATTCCAATTTTGCGCATAGATGCATGATGATTGAAAAGAGGTGCATGCCAGATTCAATTTTGATATTTGCATGGCAGTTCTAGTTCTTCTAATGCACGCTAGAATCAAGAAAATAATCTTTGTGAAATCTCCCTGAATGATTATTTCCAACGACACGAGGATATGTAGAGAAATAAGAAGACAAGTTGGAAAGGTAGCTAAGATTGCTCTGATTCCAGAAAGGCTGCATGGATTGTAGGAAGCTGACAAAATCATACGAGACTGTTAATCAGTAGAGCAAGTGGACCAGAACTAAAAGAGACAGAGCTCTAGAGTCGAGAAGGATATAAAAGGAAGAAAGGACAATAAAGAAAGGGTTTCTCATTTATAGAGTTACTCTCTCGGTTGATTCACTAGGTCATTCCTCATTGTTCATTGTTGAAGAGATCTCTCTGAGCCTCTATAGTATTGTAATGTCTCCAATTGTAGTCTGAGTTTGTCATCTGTTAAAGGTTTGGAAGAATGCACATGGTGCCATGTATTGTAAATCCATGGAAATATCTAAAGTTATCTAAGACCCTGTTGGTATCGATATATGTTTTTATTAATGTATATCAGTGTTAGATGGAATGAGGAGAATAAGAAAGATGCGTTTATTTTGAGCCTATGATGTGTCAATTATGTTTATGAATGAATGTGTTGTTTCTATTATGCCTTGTTATCTATTAAGTAAGATGCAATGAATGATATAATTGTCAACCTAGATGGATCTGTGTGTGTTTAGACCTTTATCCCCAACACAATACCAAATGGTCTTAGTGATCCTCATAGCATCTCGGGTGATACCTTCTTCAACCTTGGTTGAAGAATGATATGTTGATGCTTTGGGGTTTTTGTTGGTTAACTATGAATGAACCTTGGGTCTTAACCCCCTAGTGTTAAGAAGAACCTATGAAAGTGTGAAAGGACCCAACAAATGATTCCTTTGTAGGGACTTGGAAGTCTTGTATTGAACGATGAAGGAAAGAAGTGAGGTGGCATCCATCTTGGGAGAAAATTCAAGATTGGTTAATCGTAGAGCATGAGTTTTCCCAGCAGGAAACTCAAGGTCTAAGAGTCAATGTGGAGTGATGGAAAGATAAGTATCTCTACATTGATATGCATGAACTATTCTTTGTTGAATTTCATTGTTTATTGTATGAATGCTGAAAAGGAATACTGCCACTAATATTGCATTGAGGTCACTAGAGCCAATAGTTTGGGATCAATCCATAGTTGATAGGCTGAAGACATTGGACAACAAGTAGGATC
>JZKD02S1732428.1:101357-118710 GCA_000966675.3 Picea glauca
TTTGCATATCAATAACAAAAATACATTGTAAGAAACATGGGCACATATTAGGGGGTTTGATTATTATTTGATGGTAATATTATCCACACAAGTTTTTTCTAAATTTTGATGGTGAGATTATTATACCCCATCAAACTCATGAGTAAATAAGGTTCAAGATTCTAGGTTTAATATTTTATTTTAGCAATATAAGTTAATCCTTACAAACAATTTTGAAATTAGACCCCTAAGTTTGTGTAACAAGAACATAGGTGTTGTGAGTGTCAATGTTGAAAACAAAATAGATAATAACAACTTTAGAGATCATACAATCCTAAAAGTTGAACAATCCATGAAACGTATTGGATTCAACTACAAGAATATTATTTTTAAATGTACCATTTGACATGGAAAATCCACTTAAGAAAAAATTAATAAAGAATGAGATACAATGGAGTACAATACAAATGATAGGACAAAGAGGGAAACCATTTCATTGAGACCAACTTACAACTAGGACTTTAGCTAATTTCAATAACCACCTCAAAATGAGAATGCATTACCAGAAAATACAAGTAAGGTAGTGGAAGTGTCAAATAGGACACTATAATAAACTAGTGAGCCAAAAGGGAGGCCACCTTTCTCACCAACTAAAACTATAAATATGCACGAGAGAGAATACTTTAATACCTAAATAATAACATTTTTTTCTACCTAGCCACAATATCCTTAGTATATATTACACTCTATATAGATGAGTTATTTTATGTGTACATGCTTAAATGATTTCACACATTATATTTGTAAAAATAATGCTTTAATATAATAAGGACCTAGTGCTTTAATTAGTGAAATAATTCTTAAGTTAGAGTTTTTGCATCATTATTGTTATAAATAAAGGCTTCTCCCCTATCATATTTATCGTGCTTATCATTTTATCAATACAACCAACTAGTTTATGGTAATGATTGGGGACATCTTCTTGCATTACTCAAATTTTTAGGTGCAAGACACCCTTGGGTGTGCAAATTCCCTCATTTTTACTTACCTATGTATCGTAATATTTGTTTAAATATTTTATTTATTTCCATAGTTGCAATAATTGTTCTCTTTTGCATTCTCAAACTTTACATGTTGGTATCAAAGCTTCAACCAATTTGTGATCTTATTGTGTTCTTTAAAAATATAAACAAGAAAATTAAAAAAGAAAAATGTTGAGGATTAGTTCCCAATATTATGTGAGTAAGAAAGACTTGGAGGAAAATTTCATGCAGTTTGTAGAAGGAATGAGATACTTGGTGCAAGGAAAATGACCAATATGCCATGATTCTTCATTATGCAACCAAATCTTTCAGGGGGTAGAGGAGTATATAAACATTAAATGAAGGACAAAATGATACCCCACAATATAATTATTGGGATAAAGTGGAAGTGTGTACTTGGTTAAGCAAGATCAAGTTAGCATTCAATGTGCAACACATGCACATTCAAACTAAAAGCATATAGAATATAGGAAACATATGGAAAATTATTTTAGGAAGAACCATTTTAATTCATGAATCACTTCTACCACCATACCTTCATGTGTGGAACAATGAATGAGCAAGTTGTTTCTACTACTGCATTAGTGGTGGAAACTAACATTGATACATCTACATGTTTTGAGGGTCTTCTCTTCGAGAATAACAACTACACACATCACATAATTATATATAGAAAAAAAATATCACACATGATATATATATATATATAGGAAGAACCATTTTAATTCATGAATCACTTCTACCACCATACCTTCATGTGTGGAACAATGAATGAGCAAGTTGTTTCTACTACTGCATTAGTGGTGGAAACTAACATTCATACATCTTCATGTTTTGAGGGTCTTCTCTTAGAGAATAACAACTACACACATCACATAATTATATATAGAAAAAAAAATATCACACATGATATATATATATAATAGAGAGATGATCAAGGTACTAACCTCCTTCATGAAACTTTCATGTCTAGTGGCCTCCAGTGGCCCATAACAAGTCTTCCAGCAGCTCAAGCATATATGAGGGTCCATGAACTAAGATTGGAATGCTTAGTCTATCCATGTGGCCTCTCCTAGCCATAATTTTTTGTAGGGACTAAAGGCCCAAACCCTCCCCCGACATCACCTAAAGGTCCCTCCTAGTGGGATAATGCTATGAATGTGTTATGCTACACTAGGCTACATATCAAGATGGATATGGATGACTAGGTATGGCTAATGTTTTTTTATGGGAGGATGTTAGGAAAGGGGGTTAGGCCTCCAACTTGGAGGATAAGGACCTACCAATGGGTAACACCTAACATTTGTTATATCCTATGTGGACCCATGACCCACCCCCTAGAATTCACCAATGTCAAATTAGTTGACATGGTGGCCTAAAAATACTCATCACATAATTTCCTAAGGAAATACAAAGGCACCTCCCTACTATTGTAGGGAGATTTATAAAATACCATAAACCACCTATCCATCCAATTATTTAAAAATGGTTGGTATGTGCACTAGTCCATACAAATGTGTTTATTTGTAACTAGTCGGTGTGTTCTAGCTGGCGAGTCAATAAAAAATGTCACAAAGTCTTTTTTTGAAATGTTAATGTCTTTGACCAAGTTTTTGTCTAGACCCATCCTAAAATAGTCAAACATTTTAGGTTTGTAATAAAAAATTTGTGTTAACTGGCCTTAGTATTTTGAAATATAAGTAAGAATGGTATCTAGGTATGTGGCTAGTGACATTCATGTGGGTTCTCTGGTATTTATCAAGTCTTCTATAATGGTTTTTAGAGACCTCAACCTGCATCAATTTCAAGGTTTATGTTTCTTGGTTCTAGGTTTGGGTTTGTTCTGTCTTCATCTAATGATGTTGGGTTTCTAGGTTTTCTCCACACTCCATGTTAATTAAGTATGCTATATTTTAACAATGTTTTTTTTTATTATATACTTTAAAGAAATTATGAAATATGTAAACAATCAAATTCAATGAAATACTTACCTAAAACTAATCGATGACTAGGTCAGTAGATTCCTACAATGATTTGTTAATCTCTCTTCAAATCTACCTCCTCAATTTGCTAAATACCTCCTAAAATGCACGACATGATCTATTGGTAACAATGAACCAACTGCAACCCTTTTGTCAAATTAAAACAAAAGGAAAATGTGAACATTCCTAGAGTGTGTAATTGCTCTTAGGAATGTGCACGCCTTCCTAAGAACATGTATGCATCCTTAAGAATGTGCATGTTTTCTTCATAATGCACACATGTTCTTAAGAACACCTAGTTGTTGCTAAGGTGGAAGACTTCGAAGTGGTTCAAGGAATGTTAAGGCTGGAAACTCAAGAATGCATGCATGGTTCTATGAATGCGAGCACGTTCATGTGTGAGCATGTTCCCAAGCACCCCATTGCCAATTTTTTACCATCATCTTCATTCAAGAACCTATCACTAAGAAAAATGTATTCTTTAGCATTTAGAATTGTTAGAAGAAGTTTGTGATGCATTTCATTGTATATTTTATTTGTGATATTTAAAGAAAATTTAAAAAAATATTTAGAAATAAATGATATCATCCTTGCTTCAGGTCTATTAATTGTGGAGAAGAATTAGAGATAACTCATATTCAAATGTCCCATTATTATAATTATTTATTACATTAGGAACCATAAGTGTAAAATTTTTAGAACATTGGAAATGTAACTATGATATAATACTTGGCAATTGGGATTTATGATTATTCCATTAAAATTGTAATCATGAAATCTTAGGAATATTGGGAATTACAATTATCAAGCTCAAGGAGTCTTGAGACTTTTCATGAATTTTTTAATTATTTTATTTTATTTTATTTTATTTGGAGTTTCCCCCAAAAAAATGGTGTTATGTTATCCATACTATCTTACATAAGGTGAAAAATCTATCATATTAAATGGGGTTTTAATGAAAGAGCTATCATCTACATTTTCATTGTATATTTTTGTTTTACATTGTTAAGAAATTATTGTTCCAAATAACATTTAGAATTGAATTTGTTAAAGGAAATTTGGGATGCAATTCATTGTATATTTTATATGTGAAATTCAAATAAAATGTCAAAAAAAATTATTTATAGATAAATGACACCATTTTAACTCCATGTTTATTAAAGGGATTAGAAATAACCTATTTTCAAACCTCTCAACATTGTAATTCATTATTACATAGGGAATTGTATGTATGAAATTTTTAGAACATTGGGAAGTGTAGTTATGATACTCCAAGGACTTTGTGATTTGTGCATTGTTAATTTTAATTATGAAATCACAATTGAGAAAAATTTTAAAGTTTTAATAAATTTTTAATTATACCAAAAGTTTGAAAAAATGATATTTTTTAGTTGTATTTATTTAGTAATGATATAAGGAAAAATATAAATTCAATTGATCTCAACAATGAGACACTGTAAAATGATTGGAGTTTATTTCAACACTATGATAGTGTATACATGGGCAAAGTGACTAACCAAAAATAGTGAAAAAAAAATAAATTAAAGTGCATCTTATAATGCTGTGAAATATGTGTTTTGTTAAAAGGAAAGTACGTCTGTTGGTTTTGTTGGGTGTGATAGTATTTGAAAATTAAAACCATTATATTCCATGTTTTACAGTTACAATATTAAGATATGTAATATATACAATTTTATAAATATGAAAACTGTTGATGAGTGTTAATTTGTTTTAGTAAATACATAAAATATGTGTTTTGTTAAAAGGAAAGTACGTCTCTTGGTTTTGTTGGGTGTGATAGTATTTGAAAATTAAAACCATTATATTCCATGTTTTACAGTTACAATATTAAGATATGTAATATATACAATTTTATAAATATGAAAATTGTTGATGAGTGTTAATTTGTTTTAGTAAATACATAGAACAACTTATATTAATATTTTTTTCAAAAATTTACAAAAACACTTTGATGTTGGTTTGTTGTTCGAGAAACCAAATCAACAACAAAGGAATAAGTCTTTAGTCTTAGTAGTTTGACAAATGTTTTTTCCAAAATCGAGTCTAGCGATATTAACATTGTAAATAAAAATATAAAGTCTACTAGAAGATTTTATATATCTACCATTGTCCTTCATCATTGAAAAAACAAAAGAGGGTACCTACTTTCTATTAAGCTAGTGGGGTTTCATTTGGATCCTAAGGTAGCTCAAGAGACACTTACTTAGCACATTTAGGAGTTGTAAGGGTCGTCATTGAACCTGAGCGAGAGATTGTTCGACAACACATGTATTCCAATAGAGGACGAACACCTTCAGTAACCACTCACACATCCAGATCAAATATCAACACATCGATGTTTTGATGTGGTAAAACCCCTACAGGGAAACATCCACGGCCCCAACCAATGCGACCACTTGGAGTAGTTTATTAATGCAAAAGAAAAAGATTACAAAGATATTTTACAAGAGAGTTTCTCACAATTGATCATCGAAAAACGACCCTCCATGCTCTTTAAATAGAGATCATGGACCAATCGATTGTTAATCCATGGATCAATGGTCGTTAATATCAAGGAGAATATGAACCGTTGGATCACTCTATGTCAGGAACATATCATGACCATCATATTTCCTAACTTCAAATGCATATTAATGCATACTAAAGAAACACACTAAGAAACACACTTTTACCCAACAACACATTAGACCAAGTAGATCTTCACTAACTCCTAAGTGTCTAAATATCCTAACTAAGACTAATAGGACATCTTTGATCAATAGGTGTAACTCATCCAATTGCAGTTCAATTTTATCTTACGACCCCTCTCTTACTTACAACATTTGCCCCAACAAAGATTTGAGATTCCAATACAACTCCATGGTCTTCTAGTATTTCTTGCCTCTTGTGTGTCCCCCATATAGATCCCAACAAGTGATTTCCTCATCCACCTCCATGTCTAGTGTTAATATACTCTCTAATAGAATTTCATCTTCCATGTTCTCTAGGTTTGATTGAAAATGAGGTGGGGTTACACTATGGAATGCAGACATTGTAGCTTGGGTTTTTTGCTGCACTTGGGTGCTGGAGGTTTCTTCCTATACGTTACAAATGGGAGGTTCAATAGGGGCACCACCTACTCTTCTATAGCCTCATCGATAACCTCATTGCAAAGCCATATAGCCTCAAGAATATCCAAAGAATCCAATGCATGGTGGAGACAGAGATGGGATAAGTATCCACCATCTAGGAGCCCAATAAGTTTTCTGTAGTTATTCGTTGTTCCTATCATCTCAGAGAGAAAACCCAGGTTGAATATTACTTTCCATAGCTTTATCCATGCTTCCAAGTCAAATAAACCTAGAAGATCCAATGTCCAAGGCACATGTGGTGCCCTCAATTTGCATTAACTCAGTCATTAACGAGTCTGGGATGGGTTTCTTTGTTCTCATGCTCAAGGTGTTGCATGAGATTGCATGTTGGGATCATCTGTAGTTTCCAAGGGTCTACATGTTCATTGGGCTCTAACCCCAATATCCCATTCCTCCTCAACACACCATCAGAGGATTGCCAATCCTCTAATGCAAGGATATAGCAACTTGTCATTAGTGAATCATTCTATGAAGGATACCATGGCTTATCCCAACTATCTAGAAAACTTTGGATTCCTTCACTAGCCATTTTATCTACTAGTTTATTTTCTAAGCGTCTAACATAAGAAGGGATGAAAGCCGAGATTTGGTTGATGAGGTGAGTGATGCTCTTGAGATAGGTTTGAAGATGCCAACTGGTGGAGATACTATGAAGAGAAAATACTTATTGAATGTGATTCAACATACTAATCAGAAACTATGAATTTCCCTCATCGACCAATCTGGTGTAGCATTCTTTAATGGAGATCTTATGGCCCTCTTACAAGGATTTGATTTCTACCATGTTATTTTTATCTATACCAATATTCCCTGCATATGTCTGAGGATAGTACCATTATAAATTATGAACATCCCTCCATAGCCAACCACACCCGAGTTTCCTTTTGAATCCCCATCAAAGTTTAGTTTGATGAATCTGATAGGAGGTGACAACGAGAGAGAGGGTGTACTACTTGGAGGAGAAACAAGTTTCGAGAAGTGAGGCATCTTGCTTGGGTCTAAATTCATGGAATCCATGATACTTCTCTCATTGGGGTTGAATTTCCAGTCCCACACCATCCAATTTTGGGTTAGGATTGATTAATGTATGGTCCTAGTAATGTGGTCCCATATTTTGATGGGATGTGAGTATTCTTCTTTAAAGACGTGTTTATTCCTTTCCTTCCATATTTCCCATATGAAGCACAGAAGAAGTTTCCAATATCTATTGACGATTAGGCTCTAGGTAATTCTTTGAGTCCATTTTTTCATGGTGTCTTGAATATTTTTTTAGTTCTAACTATCCCTCTGGAATATTAGTTCACTCCTATCCCATAGATCAATGGAAAAGGGGAAGGAGTTGAAGAAATGCTCTATTTTTTTTTTCCTGAGATTTACAAAGAAGGAAGATTGAAGGTCCTAAAAATATTTTTTTGAGGAGGTTGTCCCATGTTAATGTTCTTCTATGCACCAAAAACTAGAGGAAATTTGAGACTTTTGGCCACAACTTTTGTTGCCATATTCTTTCTCGGATTTCTTGCTTAGGGTTGTGCTTATGGCTAGCGACAATGCAGTACACTTCTATAACTATGAATTCATCTCTTTTAGAGTTGACCCAATGCAATTTATCTTGTTGATGATTAACTCTAATTTCCCTTGATTTCATCTCATCCCAAAATATTTTTAAATTTTCTTGATCCAAGGACCTCTGCAATTGGTCAATGGGAATCTAGATGTGCCACTGGGGATCCATTGTCATAGGGAGCCAATATTTCACAACTACCATCTTGTTTTGAGTGATCATGGTGTTATTGATCTCTTATAGGTCTTCTCTTTCCGACCATTTGAGTAATTGTTTACATGCATCATCCCAAAAGAGGGTAGCCATCCCATTGCGAATTTCCCAAAAGAAATGGTGTCGGATTAGCATTCTATTTTTACATGCAATATTCTAGATGCTTGAACCTGAAGGAGAGTTGTTCATGTGAATTAATTGAGTTTCATATGTGTCTTTTGCATATTTCGGTTTCCATAGATGCAGCCACAATGTTTTTGGGTTTTTTAACCATCGACACCATAGTTTGGCACCTAAAACCTTTCCTAGGACTTCTGGATCTTGGATACCTAACACACCTGCCAGGTTTGGGAGACATCTCGTTGCCTAAGACACAAGGGCCCATTTTCCACACTCTTTGATTCTTTCATAGAGGAAGGTCCTATGCATATTTCTAGCAACATTTATGATGTACTTTAGGGCAGCTATAACAAAAAAACGATACATAGGCATTGCTTGTAGGACATGTTTGAATAGGACTAATCTTCCCTCCAAGTTGATAGAATGAAAGTACCAACATCACTCAAGTTTTTAATCCATTTTTGCTAGATGGTATGCTAAAGAGGATTAATTTAGGGAGTCTTACACTAGAGGGGCACCCAACCATTTGGAAGGGAGAGTGCCCTTCTGATAACCCAAAATTCTAGCAAGGTTAGCTTGAATAGCATGAGGATTGTTGAAGAAAAAGATATGAGATTTACCTTGGTTGATGGAGGTTCTGGAGGATTCCATGAAGTTAAAAAGGACTTTTTTTATGGACCATGCTTCATAAACTATGGGGGTACCCATGAGAACAATGTCATATATTAACTGTTGATGCATTGTCACTTGTGCTTCTCCATGAAGTCAGAGCCCCTTCCATTATCCTTTTGTTTCTCCCAATTTTATTGAGCACCCAAAACATTCCATGATAAGGATAAAGAGGAAAGAGGAGAGAGGTGTTGGATTATTGAGAGGGGGGGTGAATCAGTAATAGGGCAATTCAATCATTTTCAACCACAAAATGCAAGTGTTATATCAATGTAGCATTATCATCCAATAGTTGCAGAGTAAATAAACGATGAACAAATGAGTAATCATACACATACATAGTACACCAGTGCAGGGATGATTTTAGGGGCTAAATTTCGCTCATGGGCTACGAGATTCACTATTTTAAAAATGATTCGYGCAAATTCTATAGGATAAAATTATTTTKCCTTAAAAATCGCCAAAATTTTRTAAAAACTATATAAAATACTTAGAAGTTTGAATATTTTTACAAAAATATCGCCAAACATCTATAGTTGACATATGAAAKATTAGTAAGGTTCGCCAAGGTTTCTACACTTTAAAATAGATTTYCATCCTTAAAATCATCCCTGCACCAGTGTTTTACATGGAAACCCAAAGCGAGAGAAAACCACATAATGTTTTTTCTTATATGTCTTTAAGAKTTACATAYATTGGAGGCACRAACTTCCTTTGTTTTCTAGATGCAATTGGAAGGAGTCTCCAACCYCCTAGTTTCWCAAGCTACARCCTGAGGGAAGATCCAATTCYCCAATTCTCTGGCTACAACCAGAAGGAGGCTGCAATACCCTATGYTCTYCGACTACAAMTGGAAGGTGGCTACAACCACCTATCATTGCCTTGTCCAAACGCCCTGAAATATAAATGGAAAATGTAGAAAACTTGTCACTGTCACTGAATCAACCACTGCAAYTATCAACCTATCATTGCCAACCTATACCAATAATCTGTAACAACCTGTACCAATCAACCTGCACCAAACAACCTRTAYCAATAACTTGAACCAACATGTACCATGCATCAACCTGTACCTCAACCTCAAACAAGATGTGCCATATCTCTCATAAATAGACCCCAACCATGTTGTTGTCGYGATTTTTCTGCCGCACTTTTTCTGTCGCACTTTTTTTGCTGCGATTKTTCTGCCGCACTTTTTCTGCCGCGATTTTTTTTKTTTCACTTTTTCTTCCRCAATTTTTCTGCCATAATTTTTTTGGCACTTTTTCTGCAACAGTTTTCCTGCCACAKTTTTTCTTTCGYACTTTTCCTGCCACACTTTTCTCTATCAATAATACCTTCCCAAATAACCTTTCACAAAATAGATATTCAATAGGTTCAAGTGTACTTAATTGTGAGAGCCTTGCCTCTTATTTATACTTTGATGTCGCATCCTCAAGGGGTTATCTTTTAACCATCTTAACCCACTTTCCTTATTTTAGGGTTAACCCACTTATAACCACTTGTACACTTAACTTAACTACTTTCCATAATTAGCAATTTCTCCATTAAATTTATTATTTAAATAATTTCTTTTGCATCCTCTTTGACTTATAGTACAATCATCACTTCACTTTATTATTTAAATAATTTATTCTTTGCAAACACTTTTACTACTTTGACCTTTTGGGGCTTCTAGATGACTCATGAGGGTTCTCAAACTTCACATGGCCATAACTCTCTAACCGTGAGGAGTTATGTGACGTTCCACATACCACCGGAAATGGAATGACATGTACTATCCATATTGAAAAGTATTACCAACAAATATATCAAAAATCATAACATTATCCATCAAACAAACTTGGGTCCATTACCTAAACCTTTGTGCTACCAGAATTCGCTACTAGACTTTCTTAAAGGGTTGACCTCAATGACAACCAACCCAATTAATCAACAATATCCCCCTTTGGAATTGATGGAAACACTCTGATGCAATACTAAAGTCATGTCATGCAATACTAAAGTCATATCACTCATGCTCCCCCTGTGACCATTGCTCCCCTTGGAACCATGCCTCTGGGATCTGCATCTGATAAATCMCCCCCCCCCCCTTTGTCATTAATGGAAAATATATCTTTCCATACAGAGATGCTCCCCCTAACTAACCTGTCCTTGGGGATACTCCCCCTGACTGAACTCTTCCTGAAACTAATCTCCTGACCTGAATTGTCCTCTTTATGGTGCTTGGTCGTGTAAATATAAGACATATACGATAAGCATTCAAAATCATTCATTTTGGAATAGAAATTGCTTCGAGTCTCTGGCGTAGATACTCAAAGGCTTCCTATGGAAGTAGTTTTGTAAATATGTCTTCCACTTGTTCTTTTGTGCCCACATACTCAACTATGATGTTCTTCTCTGCAACTTGTTCCCATAGAAATTTATACTTGATTGGAATGTGTTTCTTCTTGGAGTGCATCACTGGGTTCTTTGAGATATTGATTGCGCTTGTATTATCGCAATATATTGGAATGGGCTCATCATACTCAACTTGTATATCTATCAGAGTTTGTTTCATCCATAGAACTTGTGTACAACATGTTGTTGCTACAATATACTTTTCCTCGGTTGTAGATAAGGATAATGATGATTGTTTCTTGCTTATCCATGATACTAAACACTCACATAATTAGAACACTGCTCCACTGGTGCTTCATTGGTCATCAATGAAGCCTGCCCAATCTGCATTTGTGTAGGCAATAAGTGATAGATCCTTTCCTTTTGGATACCATAATCCAAAATCTTATGTTCCTTTGAGATATATAAAAATCATCTTCACTGTTACAACATGTGTTTCCTTTGGTGATTCTTGAAATCATGCCACTTGTCCAACTGCCTGCAATACATCTGGTTTGGATGTTGTCACATATAGTAAGCTTCCAATCATTGACCTGTATTGGCTCTCGTCTGTAGACTTTGAATCATCATCTTTGCTCAACTTGCAACTGGTTTGCACAGGAGTGGTAACTCGTTTGCAATCTTCCATCCCAAACCTCTTTAGCATTTCTCTGATATACTTAGTTCGAGAAGTAAAAATTCCTTTGTTGCTTTGACATATCTGAAGACACAGAAAGAAGGATAGTTCTACGAGTAATGAAATTTCAAATTCATTTTGCATATCCTTTGCAAATTTTTGGCTTAACCTGTCATGATTGCTTCCAAAAATAATATCATCAACATAAAATTCAATTAATAAAATATTATCTTGAGTTACCTTAATGTAGAGGTTGTTGTCTGCGCTTCCTTTTATGAACCCTGCCTGCTGTATATATTTATCCGGTCTAGAGTACCATGTTGGACACACCTACCACACTTAGAGGGGGGGGGGGGGTTGAATGAGTGTGGGGCTCTTTTTCCCAAAGCTTCCCTCTTTACATAAAACTCCTTAGTTAACATTCAACATTTACTCATTATCCATTGCTGTCATTTATAACCAGTTAGATGTGAACATATATCAGCAACATATATCATCAACATATCATCAACAAGTCATCATCACAAGGAACACAAAGAACACAAGATGTATGTACAATTTTTATTTTTATTATGGACAACAATCCAGGGTTTTATCAACAACAACTAAATAGAGTACAACTCTACAAGAGCACCAGCTCTATAATGCAAGACTCAACTTACACCCTCAACACCAACTGAGATGAGGCAACAATCCTCAGTAGATATCAATTTGGTCAATAGGTACGTGACCTGTCAGTAGTGCAGCCAGTGTGTGCACGTGCCCTGGCTCACTACAACCCGTGTATGCATGTGCCCAGTGTATACAATAGACTGTGTATACCTTCTGAGCAGTTAGGGTTTATCCTTCAAGATCAAATCAGATCATATGCAATCAATATATCATTCTCTTTTGTCTCTCACTTTCCAATCTGACCACCAGCCAGTCACAACACATCCAAACTCTCCAATAGCTTGCTCATGATCCACAACAAATCAATATGAATGTTATCTCAGTCATGTAGAAACAAATAGTATACCATAGCAATCATGTCACCACTGAATCACAAGAGTATTGATCACTCCATCAACCAAATTATCCAAACTGAACCATATCATAGAAGCCATACCAAGAATGCTCTAAGAATTCACAACACATCAAACAATAGTATCCATAAAGACAATAATGTAATCATACCAGTGTCTCAGTGATAGATCTAAGCCCATATAATGCATATCTGAAACCTACCTCATCATCCAAGAGCTTGGGACTAGCTCAACCACAATTCTTCATCATTCCATCCACTGTATGCTCCCTATCCTCATACAACCCACGTACATACTCACCCTGTACACAGTCAACCCACGTATACCTACAATGCATAAGCACCCTATACAGAGACAACCTGTGTATACCTCAGAAACTAGGGTTTCTGAAGCTCCAAGAATTTTTCCATCAAGATCTCTGACATTGCCGAAACTTTGATGCGTCCATGAGATCGTCCTCTCACTCTCTTCCTTAGAATATATCTTCAATCATGCTCAAGAGATCCACACCAATAAGAAGCTCTCGATCAATACTCCAAAAGATATTCTCACAAGAAGCTCTCCATTGATCCACACAAAGGATATATTAGCAAGAGTCCATAGCTATCTTATTTATACTTTCATCCTCTAGGTCACTTAACCCATTTCTAGGTCACTTAACCCATTTCTAGTTTACTTAACCTATTTTCCTTATTTTAGGGTTAACCATTTTCCATAAATAGAAAGTTCTCTAATACTTTATCATTTAAATATTTCTTCTTGATTTTGTCACCTTACTTTATCATTTAAATAATGATTTCTTCTTTTCAAGAACTTTGACTTCTTTGACCTTTTGGGGATTCAAGCCATCATATTGGGGCTTCAAGCCATCATACGGGGGTCCTTCAACTTCGTAGAGCCATAACTCTCAAACCATGAGGAGTTATGTGACATTCCACATACCACCAAAAATGGCATGACACGTACTATCCATCTAGGATAGTTTCACCAACAATTTCATTGATCTTCATCTCATTATTCCATAATCAAACATGGGTCCTCCAACCATTCTTCTAGAATAACTCAATCTTCAAAGTGTCTTCCCATGAGGGCTTTCACCATAAGGGGACCACTTTGGAGTTCATCCATTTGTGCACCTTATCAATCATGATAAGACAATAATGAGTCATCTTTTCATCAAAGAAACATCATCATGTATCAATGACAACTCATTGATCTATCTTCATCTATGCATCATATCAATGATCCATATTTATCAATTGGTTTCCACTTTGACATATATCATTCTCATCAAGGACAACTCATTGATCTATCTTCATCTATGCATCATATCAATGATCCATATTTATCAATTGGTTTCCACTTTGACATATATCATTCTCATCAAGGACAATACATATACATTGTTCATCAACCATCAATCAATCAGTTACTTGAAATCAATCAATCAAACCATTTTTATCAATGACACATGATCCAACAATCTCCCAAATAATCAAACCATTAGCATCAATGACAACATGATCCAACAGTCTCCCCTTTTGGCATTGATGGCAATACCAACATTGATGTCAACACCAATTACCAATTATTGATGTCAACATGTAGATAAGGCATGCTCTACATCAATAGTCAATGCGACTATCTCTCCACATCAATCTCTCCCCATCAATAGACATCAATCACATCAATGTGATTATCTCTCCCCCTTTGACATCAATGGAAAAGGGCCATTCTCCTCTTGGGGCTGCTCCCCTTGTATTTTTGTCACTGAATAATCTCTGTCCTTTTGAACAAGGGATATCAATATGATGTAATGCTAAAAATACATCGAACATACTCCCCCTGTGATCACTGCTCCTTCTAGAATTATGCCTCTATGCTCTTTCTTCAAATATACGACTCTTTTCTAGGTATGCATCTAATAAATATCTCCTCCCAGAATCATCAGAATACGAATGACTCCCCCTATGGGTATGCCTCCCCCTATATTCTTTGCAAGATCAACAATATGCTACCATATAATGATCCTTGGACCTGTTCATGCATCAAAYTCATGCTTTACCAAYCATCATGAGGCAAAGGATATGTCAACAATGAAATAGAGAATCATGAACAATATGTCAACCAAGTACATCATCTACCAAAATGTGCCCACCATGCACAACACCCACGTACATCAACCATGTACATCAACATCATGCAATATGCCAAACAAATACCATCTATTAGTGTACCATCATGCATCATCACTTTCTCCAAGCAAGTATATCAACCATGTATCAACAAGCTATGACTCCCCAATGATGTAAAACATGACTATCAACTCAACTCACAAGCTACATGTCTCAATATGTAGCCCAACCACATGCAAAATGCATGCACCATGATATCCAACATATGCTTCCAATGTACCATCCATGTACTCCAACAGATCAAAATCAATCCATACTCATGGGTTAGTGCCATGCACCTAAGATTTATTTTACATCGCACCTTACATGATCTAACATAGAACCATAAAAACCTACAACAAACAGTGTCAAAACCTGAAATAAACAATGTCAGGCTCTGCAACACAGAGTTATACCATCACATCAAGCTGCAACCCATCTGCATTTCCTTTTTCCCAAGGCTTTACCACATATACGCGACCTGTTTCACAACAGAGAATGTATGTACGTGACCTATTCAAGGTAAGTTGGCGTATGTACACAACTGTAACCAATGTCACCATCGTATGCCTCAATAGATGACACTTTTGAACTTCCCTTCAGTCTTGCATTCTGATCTGGTTGCTCTGTCTTCTTTACCCACTTCTGTGGATGACCCTTCTCTTCAGAACATGAGCTACGAGCATCCATATTTTCAAAGATGTCTCCCCTTCTTACTTCATTCCTTCTTCTAGCCATGCTATGTGAAGTCCTCATCATGGAATTTCTTCTTGTGTTCTAGCACTCGTGGGATTTGTGTCCAAATCCACTACAGTTGTAGCATCTCATGTTGTTACAGTGAACATCAATGTGTCCTACTTGATCACATCTCCAACACCTCATGGTGTTATAAAATATTCCATTATATCTGCTTTAGTAATATCTACATTAAAAATATTTGTGACCATATCCATTGCATGAATAACAATGCCCATAAAAAATACTTTCATATATTTGCGTTGGTGTCCCAAAAGTAGCTTCTTGATGTCTTGCTTTCTTTGTTCTTTTGATATTTTTTTTGCCTTGTGTAGATGGTTGTTTTGAAACATTGTCTTCCTTCTTTGATGGACTTACCTCATTCTCTTTGAGGTGCTTGCTTCAACTTGTGTAGCTTCTTCTTCTTTGTATCTAAGTCCTGATTTATCACATGGTGATCTTTGACTTTCCAATATCTCATCCAAGATTCATGAGCTATTCAAGAATTTGTTTGATTTTTCTACCTTCTTTCTAAGGTCAACAATTTCATCTTCTAACTTACAATATGACTCTTCCTATTCATTTATTTGATTCTTCAATAGTTCTTCTATTCTTTTGGCTTCTTCAATTCGGGTCTTGAGATGTACAATGACTTCAAAACTTTTGCTAATCTCATCATCTACATTCATATCTTCTTTTCCATTCTTTAGTCTTGTGATCTCTTCTTCCTTTTCTTCTAATTTGGTATTATTTCTCTCTTCATGTTCCTTGATCATTTCCTTTAGTTTCAAGATGTGTCTTAGACTTCTCCTAAGAAACTTGTTAGTGTTATCCAAAAGATAGTTATAATCTATATAATAATGATCACTTCTATATCTATATAAACCCTATTCAACTTCCTTTTGAAGAATTAATAGATTTTCTTCTATTCTTTTCATGGGATAATTACCATTAAACTTTACACGAACTATTTCTACATCTTCTTCTTCACTTGTAGAGAAAAATTCATAATCATCATTACAATCAAGGGTTTTTGAAATATCTTCACTATCTTCCTTTTTGCCAATACCAACACATAATTCTTTGCCTTCATTTGAAATGTCTTCAAGATCTACCTTTGTGCTATCATCACTTGATTCTTTATATTCACTTGAAATGTTTTCGAAATCACATTTAGAAATAATGCATTCAATATTTTTTGGAGATTCTTTAAATAATGCATTCAAGAGTTTTTGGAGATTCTTTACCTTTAGTGATCTTGATGGAGTGATCTTTAATATCTTCTTTCTCCTTATTGATTTGATATGTTTCTTCTAGCTTTAACCATATATCCTTGGCGGAAGTGCATTGTTCCATGATTTCTTTGATAGGGCTTCAGAGTCCACTAAGAATGGTCTTGAAAGCCAATGAATCATTCTTATTTCCTTCTCTTTGAGATGCAAACTTTGACTTGTTCTTCAATGAAACTGATCAACCAATGGTTTCCTTCCAAATAGTTGCTCCCATTGTCTTCAAATGGAATCTCATCTCTATTATCCAAGTAGAATAGTTTTCCTCATCAAGGATTGGAACCAGGGGTGATTTTAAGAACCCCCCCTAAATTTATATGTATAATAAATGGGTGAATCCCCATGATACATAGGAAAAATTGAGGGCTATTTTATCAATAATATAAAATGTATAT
>JZKD02S1732439.1:24326-40642 GCA_000966675.3 Picea glauca
CCCAGGATAAATGTTGTGTCTCTTGTGGATGTGTATTTCTCAGTGATCTTGTTCTTATTATGCTCTTATCTTATGAAATGAAAAGAACTATAATAATGGCATAAACATTAACAAGGAGTACCGAAATAGCGCACGCCTTGGTACCAGAATGGAGTTGGTACCGGATCAAAACTATCTTGGGTATCGGAATGGATTCGGTACCGGATTACATGGTGTCTGGTAGTGTCGGATAGACTGCTTCATAAATCAAATTATTAGAACTATACAAAATAAAACACTTTCAATCGAATTAATTAAAGAAAGTGAAACATAGCTATTAGGCATGTATTTTGGGAGGGAATAGTCCAGTGTAGGTTTATAATAGAGGAAAAAAGGCTTAGATATAGGGTAAGATAGGGTATTATCTTATGTCAAAATGGAGACTCAACATTTCCCCCATGCTGAAGATGTTGCATGTCCTCATGCAACGTTACCAAAAACTGATACCCAAAAACTTTCTGCATAATTGGACCCTCCGTTGTCATTCCTCAGATTGCAAAATGTTAACACCGGAAGCTTCACTCTTCAATTCCTTCTTGATCACCCTAGTGTAATGGACCAATCGCAATACTTTGTTAAGTTTGGCAGAGACCTCTATATGCTGCTCCTTCAATTCTGCAGTCTCTGCCTTGATATGCCTATCCAATATTTTATATTCTTAAATATCTTGTTTCAATTTCTCAATTTCTATTAATAATGTTGGTTCATTCAGGGATTGGTCTGGACTTGGTGTGAATACTTCCTTGGCCACCATCTCTCGAGCCTCTTTTTCTTTCCTCAGACTCCTCAGATCCTTTATTATCATCTTTTGTCAGCTCAAAGATTTGCCTGGACTCTGTGTGAATGCTTCCTGAGTTACCACCTCTCGAGCTTCTTCTCCTTTCCTCAAATCCATCAAAGTCTTTGTTACTAACCCTTTTGTCTCACTGATTGTTACCAGTCCTTCTGTTTCACTTGTGACAGCTCCCCACCCACTTTCTTTGTCTGGAGAACTTGGAATATCCACAGGTTCTTTTTGAGGAGAAGGTATGTCTGGAATTGTCTTTTGTTTAGCCATACTTCTGGTGGTCCTGCATATGGGTGGCGAGGCTTTCTTAGACTTGCTAATAGGGGTAGGAGTTTCTTCAAACAGTTTCCTTTTCTTTGATTTACTAATAGGGATAGGCATGGACACATGTACTTCCTGTGTTGACTGGACCTTTATCTTGCGGGCTTGAACTGTAACTTCTGGGGTTTTCTTTTGCTGGAAAACTCGTATTCCTAACCTAGAAGATTGAGGCGTGGGTTCTGGAACTTGTACCTCATTTCCTTCTAGTTTCTTTCAATTTTTACTTGTCACCTTAGCAGTCTCCTTCAAGCCACCAACCGAGCTTTGGGAAGGCCGAGCAACTTCAGAAATACTCTTCAATTGCTTAGGGGATTTTGGAGGGGGTTTTACAGTTGGTTCTAGTAAAATCTCTTGTTGATCCATCTCTCCCTTCTTTTGTTTCTTATTCTGTGACCATTGGTCTTTAGGGTGCAGGACTGAGCTAGACGCTTTTGCTGGTGCGGACTTTTTCTTTCTTTGTAACTGGAAGTCAGGGGTCTTCTCTATTTGACTGGCTGGTTCTGAATAGTTTCGGGAATGCTATTCGATTGACCACATTGTTCTGAACCCTCTTTTCGTCTCTTACCCCTTTGAACCGAAGTAGGACTTACTCTATGGAATTGAGTGGTTGTCTTCTTTCTTGGTATAATAGCCTCTCCCACAACAGACTTTTATGTCACTTATTTCTCAATGGGATGGGATGAGTTGGGTGTCGCAGTGTCTTCTTTACCCCCTGGTGCCATTTTTTTGTCTTTCTTTTCTTTTCTTCTTGAGCCTTCACTGTGTGTCCCTGCCTCCTGTGTCTCGACCGACTTGGATTTCTCTTGAGCGAAGCTCTTTTGGAGCAACTGCTTCCAACTACCCCCTTGTTTTTTTAGAGCATGAATAACCAGAAGTTTTATTAAACCGTGATGATGAATACTAGTCTCAGGTTTCTTAGAAATTGACCTTACCTCTCTTTCCATTTTCTTTAAACTCATCCATAAAAAATAGGGAAAATTTAGCTGTGGTCCTCCCTCAAAATGTGACAAAAGATTTAAATGATAAATGAAGGTCATGGTATACCTTCCCTCACAGGTGAGGAATTTCTGCAAACTTAGAAGCATTCTCCAGTATTTTTCTTTGATATAGCTTCGAGGGACGCCCTTGATCCAATCGAGGTCGTGATGTTCTGGTTTGAGGAATTATTGACAGAGGTTTTTGTCCACAATTACTCTTTTGAAGTATCTTTCTCCAGCCATCGGGAGACCCGTAGCCTCTCCTAAAGTGGCCTCTATAATTTTTAACTTCACCTCCCCAAGTTTCACATTCTCTCTTTCATATGTCTGCCCGAAGTTGAGAGAAATTCCCTCATGATGACCCTTAAATTTCTCCAAGAATGGCACTCGCCCTGCCTGTTCATATTTTTTTTTTACAAGCTTGATATTATGTTGTCTCTTTGTATATTTGAAATATTGGCTCATGCCTATCGACCCCCATGCTATTTTAAGCAATTCTCTTAGGTGGATAAGGCACGGACAGAGGGTTGAGTACCGAATGATAGAGTAATGGTTGGGAGGGACCTACGAGGGATACGAAGGCATAGGGTGTCTGTAGATAGTGTGACAACAAGAGTAAATAATGCTCATCTGGATGGCGGAGCCATCCAGAGGAGCATTTATGAATGGAAGTGTAGATTACAATGGTCACGTCGATACTCATGATGATATGGTGAATTAAGTCGGATCTACTAACGGTTTCTAGATTCATGGGAAGCTTGGTGGCGGACAATATTCACAAAAGCAGCTGGTCATTATGGTCGAGACTCGTGTATATGAAATCGACTGGGATCATTACTTGATATGCTAAGATTCGTGGTTCACATCATCTCATATGGTACGGAAACTAATCATGGGGTTTGTGTATCAAATAGATAGAGGGAGTTTGATCCGATAAAAGACATCGTGACTTTGCATTCTTGATGTTCCGTAGGACACTTCCTTCTTATGGAGGTGAGGTCTAAGATTTCTACAGAGATTCGTGAAAAAATGGGGTACGTCATGATCCAAGAGCAATTAGATTTTCTAAACGCATATTTAGTCTAATTCCTTTAAATAATATGAAAAAAGAGTGTTGAATATGTATGTCCTTGTGCTAATAATTTGACAGTGACTTGGAAACATGATGAAGAGTTACCCATCATGTTCTTACTAGTCCTGGATCATCTAAGTACTGGATCACCTGTGCGTAGAATTTGTTGTTGATACGGGATCACATGTGTGTAGAATTTGCAGTTGGTACAGGATCACCTGGGTACCGGATTACCTTTGTGTAAAAACTTGTAGTTGGTACAGGATCACCTGAGTACCGGATCACCTGTGTGTAAAAACTTGTAGTTGGTACAGGATCACCTGTGTGTAAAATTTGTAGTTGGTACCGGAATAGCATAGGGCCCCTTCTTTTATACTGGATAGGATCCAGTACCGGATAGACACAACGAGATGATTTGGTGGCCCTTCATTGATGCGAGATAAGCACCCAAAAATGAAATTTCTTGAGCTTAAAAATCTTGACACTGATTCTGGTGACAATAATTTATAGAAATAACTGGTGCTCTCTGGTCAAAATTTGTCTGAAAAAACATGCAGTTGCCAAAGTTTATAGAGGAATAATGCAGGAAATCTTTGTAACAGGAGGGTACTCTGTAATGATCAGTAACTAAGATGACAGAACTCCTTTTCTTTAGGAACCAAGGTGACCGCACTTTTGCTGGCATTTCCTCTTTTATTGCAACACAATAATAATCCTAACTACTACTTCTCTGTGGATTTTTATCGAGCCCAGATTAGTTAATGCTCGTCGGTATTTTCAATTTTATAGAGTCTAAAAAACTTAAAGGAAACTCTCTATACTATCCTGTGGATTTTTTTCGAGCTCGGACCAGTTCCTTCTCGCCGGTGTTTTCAATTTTAAAGAGTTTGAAAAACTTAAAGAATACTCTCTATACTGTCCCGTGGATTTTTGTCAAGCCCGGGCCAGTTCCTGCTCGTCGGTGTTTTCAATTTTAAAGAGTCTGAAAAACTTAAAGAAGACTCTTTCTGGTAGTTGTCCTCCTTATTTGGTTATCTACATGGGAACACCACCAATTTTATTTTGTCTTTGTTAGTTAAAAATAAAGAAAAACTTCATCTCATGACACACCTATGTATAGAAAAAGAATTTATACAATTTGAACTTACTATGGTAGGTCAGTAGGAGGGAAAACCCCCTCGCTTACCAGTTGCATTTCGGAAGTCTGAAGAACATTTTTGACAAAATCCTCCTTTGACAAAGGTTTGTGATAAACCTTCAGTCGATGTCCATTTACAACAAGGGAAGTCTGCTTTTCATCAATAGTATTTATCCTTACTGCACCATTTTCATATACTGTATCAACCTCATAGGGCCCCATCCATCTGGTAGACAGTTTGCCTTTGAAATTTTTAAATCTGCTATCATATAGGAGGGCCCAATCACCTAGCTAGGAGGACTTCTGTTTAATGTACTTGTCATTCCATTTGGTCCTTTGTTCTTGTATCAGGGTGGTTCTTTGTAGAGCATATTGTCTTATCTCATCAAGCTCGTTTAATTGTAATAGCCTTTGTTTTTTAGCTTCATCCAGGTCCATTCCTAATTGCATGGTAGTTCTAAAGGTCTTTACTTGAAACTCTATGGGAAGTAGTACCTGCTTCCCATATACCAACTCATACGGTGTATGGCCTGTTGTATTTCTCTAGGTTGTCCTGTAGGCCCAAAAGGCCTCAGGAAACCTATCATCCCAGTCTTTGTGATGCAGCTGAACAGTCTTAGTGAGGATGGCCTCTATCACTTTGTTGGTCGATTCTACGTGGCCATTGGCTTGGGGGTGATAGGGTGAAGACTTTCTATGTCTGATCTTGTATTGTACGGTAAGGGCCTTAACCAAATTTGAGGTGAATTGTGTTCCTTGATCAGTGACTATTTCCCGAGGTACCCCAAAACGAGTGAAAAAATCCTCAAAGAGAAAATCTACAATAGATTGTTCATTGGATGAATACAGGGCCTTGGCTTCTACCCATTTTGTTACATAGTCTGTGCAAACTAATATGTACTTTTTCTTCCGGGACATGGGATTGATAGGTCCTACAAAATCTAAGGCCCATTTTTCAAAAGGTTTGATTACTACTTGGGCTTGGAGTGGCATTTCATCGACTGATGTAGGTCTTCCCATTCTTTGGCAATCATCGCAGCTGGCCACATATTTCTTTGCATCTTTAAAAATGGTCGGCCAATAATAGCCAGATTGTAGGATTTTATAAGCTATCCTTTTGTCAGCAAAGTGGCCTCCACATGGGCTGTCATGGTAGGCTCTGAAGATATTCTACATTTCATCTTCCCGGACACATCTTCTGATTACCAAATCAGGTCTCGTTTGGTATAGGGTATCTTCATGCTACATATAATTGGCACTTAGATGAATGATTCTCTATTTTTCTCTGGATGTCATTCCTTGAGGCAGCTTGTTGGTTACCAAGTATTTGGCTACCTCTGCATACCAAGGGGTGAAAGTAGAAATGGAAAATAAATTCTCATCCGGAAAATCATCATTTACTGGAGTATTGTCACCTGTATGGATAAGTCTAGACAGAAAATCAGCAACCAAGTTATCTCTTCCAGGCCTATCTATAATAGTGATATTAAATTCTTGTAGTAACAAGAGCCATCTAGTTACTCTAGAATTTGTAATAGGTTTATTCATTAGAAATCGGATAGTTGAGTGATCTATGTGCACAAAAACTTTGTATCCTGTTATATAGTGTCTAAACTTGTTGATGGCATGTACTACTGATAAGAATTATTTCTCTGTGATAGTATAGTTTGCTTCAGTAAGTGAGAGGTTTTTACTAATAAAGTATATAGCATAGGGAATCTTCCCTTCCCTTTGTTCTAATAAATCTCCCAAAGCGGTATCTGAGGCATCTGCACAGATATGGAAAGGAAGAGACCAGTTTGGTCCTCTCAAAGCAGGAGCACTTGAAAGTTTTGTTTTTAAGATTTCAAAGGAGATTTGGCATTGCTCATCCCAACAGAATTCAACATCTTTCATTAGTAGTTTGAAAAGGGGGGCAGCTAGGTTTGTAAAATTTTGAATAAACCTCCTATAGTAGCCGGCATGCCATAGGAAACTTATGATTTCCTTTTGTGAACTAGGGATCTTAATTTGGGAAATAATGTCGATTTTGGCAGGGTCCACTCTTATTCTGGTACCGGAGATGTGGTGACCTAGAATGATTCCTTCAGTAAGCATCATTCTTGATTTTTCGTGACTAAGTGAGAGGTTGGTCCCTTTGCATCTAACCAGTACCTTCTTCAAATTATCCAATGCCTGTTGGAAATCATCCCCGTATATTGTGAAGTCATCCATGTAGACTTCCACACAATCATTGGTCAAATCAGAGAAAATAGCCAAGACAACCCTTTGAAAGGTAGTAGGGGCATTACATAACCCAAAGGGGAGAACCCTATAAGCATAGGTTCCCCAAGGGCAGGTGAATGTGGTCTTATCCTGGTCTTCTGGTGAAATTTGTATTTGGTTGTAGCCACTAAACCCATCCAGAAAAGAAAAGTACCTCTTCCCAGATAAAGTATCCAAGACTTGATCTATGACAGGTAAAGGGAAGTAGTCTCTATAGGTGGCCTTGTTTAGTTCTCGAAAGTCCACACAAATCCTCCATTTCCCATTTTTCTTTGGTACAATAACTAACGGGGAGACCCATTTTCTATCTGATATAGGGTAAATGAAATTGGCTTGTAGGAGTTTTTGGAGTTCTTCCTTTACTATATCTTTCAAGGTTGGGTTCATTCTTCTCTGGGGCTATCGGATAGGTCTAATTTGATCATTAGTGTAAATATGATGCATACATGTATCTGGGTGGATCCCTTTCATGTCAGAGTAATCCCATGCAAACACATCAGATTGCTCCTGAATCATTTGTACCAGCTTTTGTTGTTCATCTATTTCTAGGCTGGCATTGATGTACAGGGACTTCCCAGGATTGATTTCTACATCTTGGAAATTAGACTCCTTTCCTTCCTCTATTTGCGAAAGAGTGGCTATTGTAGAAGTGGAAGGGTGACAAATTTCTTGAAATTCAGGGCTAAAGATGTGTGTGTGGCTGGGGAAAGATTGGGGATAGTCAATGCATGCCGAAGTAGCCAAGAATAGACTTAGGATTTGTTCTTCAGATTGTTCTTGTACTCATTTTAATTGTTCAAGTGTCAACAAGGGCTAGGTACAGTCCTCCTCCCCATACGGATTCTCCAACCAGAGAGGGACTTCTGTGGCTGGTTGGGCGGGGGGAAAAAGGATAAGTTTCTAACTTTGAGTGCCATTGGAAATTGTCATTTCTCCAGATCGACAACTGATAAATGCATCAGCAGTGGCCAACCAAGGTCGGCATAGTACCACTGGGTGTCCTAGTTTGGGGGATTTGGGATGGATTACCAAGAAATCCACAGGGTATTCCCAAGAGGCCAATGTCACTGTTATATCATCTAAACTTCTTGTTGGGGTGATGACTAATTTATCTGCAATCTCTAGCAAATTTTGTGTAGGTCTTAAGTGATCTATTTGTAGTGTTTTCATAGTGTTTATTGACATCACATTTATTGCTTCCCCTAGATCAATCAATGTGCTAGGCAAGGCAACACCATTGATTTTTATGGTTACCACTGGGTTCCCTGGGTCACTATACTTGGAAGGCATTTTTTTTATAAACTCGGATAAATGTCCTACCACCCATATGATAGGAGGTTCCTTCCTCTTTCTCCCTGGATTTTTAATGCAAAGGTCCCTTACAATTTTAGCATAGATAGGTATGTCTTTAATAGCCTGTAGTAGTGGGATCTTTACACATATATTCCGGAGTTCAGTCTCTAGATTATGTTCTAGAGGTTCCTCAGTTTTCTTTATGAGCAGCCTTTCTGGGTAAGGGGGATTCACTTCATGGGGTGTTTCTGCTGCAAAGGAGTTGGGAGAAGGGATTTCTTGTAGTACTGGAGTGTTTATTTCTTCGTTCATTGGATCAGTCATCTGTTCTTCTCTTTGAACCGTTTGGGCACCTATTTGTTCCTCTTGGTTTGTGTGATTATGGACGTGTTCTTCTTGAATGACCATAGTGGGATTTGTTTTGTTTACAATCCTTCCTGACCTTAATTCAATTCCATTAAATGGAGCTGGCGTTATTAAATATGTAGGAAAGGTTTGTACTTCAATGTTTTGTATAGGTTGTCTCGGTCTGTTATTTGGGTTAGAGATAGGTTGTGCATGAATAAGAGTAGGCCAATGAGGGTTTTGGATGGGTGCAGCTTGCATTGGTTGCTGCATATTTGGATTCATGGGTAGTGCAAGTGGTTTTTGTGGTTGTGGAGGTGGAAGAATAGCAGGGAGGTTAAAACCTGGGAGAAACTGTGAAATATTCGAAGGATATTGTGGATAGGTGGGAAACTTTGTTGGTTGAAATGGGACATTTCCATATACAGGTCCTCTCCACCCCTGTTTCCAAGGTTGGGTTTGTGTTGACCACTGAGGATAAGACATGGGGGGTACCCATTGCTGTTGGGGGTATTTTGTAATTGGGTCGGCAAACATGCTGGGGTTTTGTTGTCTCCATGGTCTCCTAGGGGGGTAAGATGTCTCAGGTTCTCCTCCTCCCTTGAACATGGCCTTGAGTTCGAGGAGAGAAGGGAATTCATTAGTAGGATGGTTCTCTGTGAAAATACCACAGAGTTCAATAACATTGAGGGGGAATTCCTTTTCAGGGTGTTTCCTCCTACACTGATGATAGAAGATTGCTAACGCAGCATTTTCTTCCTCTTGTTTTCTTTTAATTTGCATGGTATCTAGTTGAGAGATGATGGTGTGTAGGATATATGTTTTAAATTTTTCCAAAAGATTTCCTAGCTCAATCCTTGTGACACCTCCGGAAGTGGGTTTAGCAATTTTGTTGGTAGGGTCCCTTATACTTTTCCCTATTTTAGCTTGACTGTGAGAGTATCTTTTACAATACTCTGCTATGTCTGCAAATGGTTTTTGGTATATGTCCCCATAACTCATAAGTTTTAACACTTCAATGCAATCGTCCCTCACACCCTTTAGAAAGACAGTCCTAACTGTAGTTGTATCTAAGGAAAACTGCTTAGTCTTTTGGTAATTGTATAAGAACCTTTCTAAGTAGTCTTCTAAGCTTTCTTCTTCTGATTGCTACATTTTGAATATATCATTCCTAGCATCCTTAGGTCTACAGTAATCCTGTTATTTCTGGTGAAAGGTCTCCTTCATACCATCCCAAGACAAAATTGTTTGTTCCCCTAAGCTCATGAACCATTGTAGTGCCGAATCTTTTAGTGTGGCTGGGAAAAGTTTTAATTTCTGAGCATTATCTGTGTAGTTATAGCTCCTACACAATATGTCAAATTCAAATAAAAACAAGTCAAGGTCTTCTGTCGACATACCTTTGAAATGAGGAAGTGAAGATAATGGAATGTTCTTCATAGCAACGTCTTTAGCCATATCCAGTATGGGGAATCCAAATGTCTCTATTTCATTGGTTGTGTTTCCCTCTTCTTCTGCCATGTCTCCAAGCACTATGTAGGGAGGTGGTGAATTTTCTCCACTGAGTGATGGTTCCACCACCAGGTTATCTGGTATCTCTGGCTGTTCCAAGGTTTTTTGTGGCTTTCCAACAGCAGATGCAACCTCTTATGTTATCACCTCTGCTTCTTTTCCAGTTTCTCCTCTGGATGGGGTCGCCGGTGTTGCCTCCCTTTCTTGTTGCCTTATGTTTTTGATCTAGACAGTGGCTTCAGATCTAGTACCTTTTGTTGTTGTTGCAATTGTTTCCTTTGAGCTCTCTCCTCTAAGAATTTTTCCTTTCCTCTTATTGTCTTCTCCCCACCCTCAGATTATCCTCAAATCCAATCCAATACTTCATCAACCAAAAAAATATGTTACCTGTTACCGTTTACAACTCCCCAGCAATGGTGCGTAAATATGTTCACTGTATATCTCACACTCATTTAAATGTCAATCCAGGATTCATAATCGAAAGATTCGTTACACCATATGTGTCGAGAACAAGTAACCTATCTAATTCTGTTGCATATAGGAAATAATTAATAACATAAAAATTCCATTTCTAAGATCTCTAAATACTTCAAAGTCTATTCTAAACCTAAAAGAGAAAACTGATAATGAAACCTAGACAAACAGTCAATCAAAGAAATGTTGTCTCGGAGAAACAAGTATGTTCATGTTAGGCACTTGTATTGAAAAGATGAACTTTAAGAATCTTGTCTCCTGTAGCAATTAAAACAATCAATTCCAACCATTCTGGAAACAAAAGCCAACTTCAATCTCATGTAATATAACCAAACCAGCACAAGGGAAATTCAGTATAACTGAAAGACTTCATTACAGCACGTGAAGATGAAAGATAAATCCTCCTATTCCCTTGCAATACTACAATCATAAACTTAAAATATTAGTCTCACACTTCAAATTACGAGATAGCTATCTTCAACATCTGAGAATAAAACGTCTATTCGATATAACACTTGTTGATACACACCAATCCAAAATAATGAACTCGATGCTCAATTCTAAGAATGAATTAAAGATTAATCACACACACACGTTGTTGTAAACTATCCACACAAACACATAGAACACATACAATGAGGTTTACCTTAGTTGGGGCAGTGGGCCCTTGCCGAGCCAACAAGGAACCTCTTAAGGAGTTAACAGACTAAAACTTTCACTCACATCCAATAATTGACATGAAAGATCTTTTGTATAAATTCAGCTGGTAAATTGGATCAACAGTCTTTCACTTCATAAATCACGATGACAAGTACCGTCTAATTCTTAACGTATATTTCTTACATTCCTCTCTACACAGCATCCCTTATATAAGGTAAGCCAATACTACCAATATTTATGGATAATCATTAAACAGTTCGGGAAATTTCAGAATTAAGATTTACATCGAATTTTGAGGAGTCGACTCCATCCTCATGACACGAAGTTCATAAGCGATGGAGTCTCTTGCAACTGGAAAACTGATTCAGACGCTTCTATCCAACTGTCTTCTCAAAATATTCACCATTATCCTAGTCCAACTGACACATTCTGGAAACAGAGGTTTTGGTACCGGATTGCACACAGTCGCGAGTCTAGTACCGGAATAGAACAGAGCAAGGAGTACCAGAATAGCGCACGCCTTGGTACCAGAATGGAGTTGGTACCGGATCAAAAGTATCTTGGGTACTGGAATTGATTTGGTACCAGATTACATGGTGTCTGGTAGTGCCGGATAGACTGCTTCATAAATCAAATTATTAGAACTATACAAAATAAAACACTTTCAATCGAATTAATTAAAGAAAGTTAAACAAACATGCTTTAAATCACCAATTACCTCTTGTAGACATGACATAGATATTAGGCATGTATTTTGGGAGGGAATAGCTCAATGTAGGTTTATAATGGAGGCAAAAAGGCTTAGATATAGGGTAAGATAGGGTATTATCTTATGTCAAAATGGAGACTCAACAGGACTTACAACCTCCGCGCTAGCCAACATATCACTATGTGTTACTTGTTTATATTATGGCACACATTTTATTTATGTTTGACAATATTTCGTATGGGCGGAGGAAAAGGGATAGGACCTTTGCCCAGCCCTTAGTTCTATATTAAACCATGCAACCATAGCATATCCACTGCATATGGCATATTCCGCCAAACCTTAACTTTCTACCATTCTAGCAAACCGCCCACCAAATTTAGCAGGGCGCACCACAAATGGTTGCAACTATATGCCACAAAACATATTCCACGGGATTCGGTCCCGAGACCTCCACCAATCTACGCTCTAAACTTAGCCTCCGCTAACCACTCTGCCAACTACCTCTTTATTTCTTAACTTCTTGGATTATGTTATTTAAAGGGAGCTTGGTTAGTGTTCCGGATAGAGGAGAACCAAGCACACTCATACGGATCTGGTATGGATTTTGGCATGTATTTCGAGAGTTTTCTCAGTTATTTATTGCATAATCAAGGCACAGAAACCGAGGCAGGGGTGTCTTTTGGGCCTAAAAGTGTCAGACTCGGATCGGGGCATGGAGACAGTCATTTTTAGGTAATTTGATGCTACGAACGCAGTGGTGATGTTAGTTTTTTGATCTGAGTAAATATTTTGTAGCTTAACTCTAGAATCAGGTATACTTATGTATTTTTCCAAATTTCTCTCGAAGATTGATCTTCGATCAGGGTATCATCAGATCAAGGTATGAGAGCATGACATACCTAAAATAGCCTTATATGCCACAATCGAAGGGAGGAAATGTTCATTACCTATTATTGGAGATCTCCTCAAACCCCATCATGGGGAAGAGACATGACTTCACAGGTAAGTACACATGAGTTAGGATAGGTAGACATTTTGCATTCATTGTATGTACCAATAAAATAGTTGTTATTGGTCTTCTTTGATGACATCCTCATATACAGCAAAACATGGGAAGACCATCTGGGACACCTGGATGAAGTACTTGGTATTATAGAGAGTCAAAAGTTGTATGCGAATTAATCCAAGTGCGAATTTGGTATGACAGAGATTCTCTACTTGGGGCACGAGATTGAAAAGAATGGGGTACAGGTGCACCAAGAAAATATCAGGGTGATCATTGAGTGGCCAACTCCTAGGAATGTGAGAGAAATAAAGAGATTCCTTGGTCTTTGCACTTGTTAAATGAAAATTGTTAAGGGATTACCATAGTTGACAGCGCCACTGACCGATCTCACCAAAAAGGGGGGGTTTGTTTGGATAGAGGAGGCCCAAGAGACATTCGAGAAAATGAAGTAGGTGATGAGTTTATGCCATGTTTTAGCACTCCCTAATTTCACTCAGCCCTTTGTTTTGTAGTGTGATGCTTTGGGAATTGGGATAGGATCTATATTGATGTAAAACGGTCACCCATTAGCGTTTGAGAGCTGAAAAATCCTAGAGTATGAGTGGCATTAATCCATATATGACAAAGAGATGTTGGCCATAATGCATGCTTTGACCAAATTCCGGCAGTACCTAGTGGGGAATAGGTTCAAGGTAAAGACCAATCATAATAGCTTGAGGTTTCTCATGGAGAAAAAGGAGTTGAGCGAGAGGAAACAAAAATGTATCATTAAAATACAAGCCTACGATTTTGAGATTGAGTATGTGAAAGGAAAAAATAATGTGGTTGTTGATGCCCTATCTAGGATACCCACTCTCTCTCATGGATATTTCAGTGGAATGGAAGGCACGTCTATTGGTAGAATACTCCAAAAATAGGTTTTCTTGTGAGATAATTGATGCTCAGATCTCCAATGATAGGTACAAGGTTATTGATGACATCATGTATTATAAGGATTGGATCTATTTAGTACCATAATCTCAGTTGAAGGAAAAAATTATGCATGCAGTGCATACGTCTCCTTTGGCAGGTCATCCAAGATACCTGAAGACTTATAAACAAATTCAAGAGAGGTTCGCTTGGAAGGGTCTTAAGACTGATGTATTGAAGTTTGTACGGGAATGCCATATATGTCAGCAAAACAAGGTGGAACATGCCCACCCAGCAAGATTTCTCTAGCCGTTTCCCATTCCAAAACAAAAATGGGAAAGCATTTCCATGGATTTTATCACGGGGTTGCCTCTAGTTCACGGGAAAGATTGTATCTACGTGGTGGTTGACAGGCTTACTAAATTTGCCCATTTCTTCACCATATCATCCAAACAATCTGCAGCGCAAGTAGCGGAATTGTTCTTCCGAGAGGTATTTCAGCCACATTGAATGCCCAAGACAATTGTCAGTGATCTAGACAACATATTCATGGGGGCTTCTCGTAGGAGTTGGTCAGACTCGTAGGGTAAGAATTAATTCCTTGTACCAGTTATCACCCTCAGGCTGATGGAAAAACCTAAATTGTGAACAAGTGGCTCGAGGGGTATTTGAGAAATTATGTATCGAGGCAACAAAATGTGTGGATCAAATGGTTGCACTTGGGTGAGCATTGCTATAAAACCACGTATCACATGTCGATCAGGATGAAACTTTTCAAATCTTTGTATGGTTATGATGCCACCACCTTTGTGGATCGAGCATTTGGGGACAGTTGGGCACCCAAAGCCAAATATTTGATTCAGAAAAATTAGGACATCTTGAGAACTCTCAAATATAATTTGCAAATGGCACAGAATCAGCGGAAGATGTATGTCAACAAGCATAGAGTGGAACACAGTTTCGAGGTGGGAGACTTGGTATACCTCTTCTTGCAGACATACAGGAAATAATCCTTGAAAATGAAAGGGGCAGAGAAATTGAAGCCACAATTCTATGGTCCCTACAGGATTTTGAGGCAAGCTGGGAAGGTATCTTATGAGTTAGATCTTCCAGAGGGGTGTAAGATACACAATGTATTTCATGTTTCCTGCCTCAAGAAGGCAGTGTGACAGCATGTTGTCATTTCTACAAAGTTTCCACCATTAGATGAGGAGGGTCATTTGATTCTAATTCTGGACGAGGTGTTCGAGACCATAGAGCGGAAATTAAGAAACATGAGCATTAAAGAGTACCTGATCAAATGGAAAAATCTACCTACCAAGGATATTACTTAGTAAGGGGAGAAAATATTGCAACATCCTCGATTACAGTTGCTTGAGGAAAAGATATCTCAGGTGGGGAGGACTTTAATGTCCCTATTGGCCTAGGAGGCATAATGAATGGTTTCGCTAGCCTAAATTGGTTCTCATAGGCTAAGTCGGAAAAATTACCTAGGGAACTCAACGTTTTCCTAGGAAATGACTTTATAAAGTGAAAAGGGGAAAAAGGGGGACATGGGTCTTAGGAAAAACAAAGTCACTTAAAAATTATAAATTGTGCAAGCATAAAGTGACTTTAAAAGAAATTAAAAAGTAAAGTGAGCGGGAAATAACTCCATGAAGAAATAAAAGAGGTGAAAAGAGAAAGCGCCCCTCATTCTTGCATTCACTCATTTTGGGAAATAGATTTTTGAGATCTCTTGAGGAAAGAGTCTAGGTTTTTTGGAAACCCTTCTTTGTTTACTAGTTTCGGTGTTGCAACGATACACCCTAGCTAGCATTGGGATCGGAATCACTCAGGTTTTGACATTGGACTTCATTTCTAAGTTGGGGATAACATTCTTCATTGTGATGAGAATTTCATTCTCTGGAGAGTATTGTTTTCTTGTTGGCAGAGATATTGATTTTATTGGTTGAGTTTCCTTGTGGGGAAATCATGGCAGCATCATGGGAATCATACTTCAGTATGGGGGGGGATTTATGAAGTAAAGAAGACATATTTCATGTTGGGGCGAGTCATTATCAATGGGGGATCGATTTTATTGTTGCAGACAGAATACCTAATGTTGAGGGAGACTTTCCTCCTTGTTGGGAACCTCTGTCACTACTGGACGAACTCTTTATTTCTACGAAGGTAGAGATTCAATGAGTGACTGAGTTATTTCTACTGAGAAGTCGAGTTTGACCTTGGTGTAGGGGATTTATCTATTGAGGATGCAAGAACCCTTGAGCAACAACATTATTCATTGTTGATAATTATTTTTGGGTGCATATTCAGATCTCTAAAGGTTTATTTTTCATTATTGGGTGCATATCTATATTTCTGGACACTTAATCTTGTGTTGTTGGGCATTCATTTCCTGTGTTTGGTGATTATTTATGTAGTTGGGAACTTATTTTCATTGTTGGGTGATTATTTTTGTTGTTGGGTGCTATATTTGTATTTCTAGGAACTGTAACTCATTGTTGTAGCTGACTGCCAGTCTTATATGTGTTGGAACATATTTTAAAATACTTTTCAAGGAGCAAAGACAACCCAAACTTATACACCAGGTTCCAATTTGATTATTGCAAGGTTTAAAATGTATTTCCGATCTTATTTGTTTCTATAAGTTGTAACGTTAATATAATTTGGTAGTTCAAATCTTTTATTGTTTATAATCTCCATTTGTTGGCATCAAATACAATATTTCCCATTGCATACTCAATTAAAACTAGAAACCAACAAACTGTTTGAAAGAAAGTGTAAACCAAAATTCAACAAAATCACC